>JBAMJV010006610.1:0-67334 GCA_037951105.1 Echinarachnius parma
GGTTGTGGGTTGTAGTGTTTACCCTGTAGAAGCTCAAGAAATAATGAAATCCATGTTCAGTCGGGCTGTATATATATCCGTCGGGGTCCAATCGTAGCTCAAATCGTGACCACTCTCGATCCTCATCGTGAACGACATCGCGACCACAATCGTATCCTTTCGCAACAGAGCGCATCGGTTCGTGGTGAACGTATCGGAAGGTATCTGAACGTATCTGCACGTACCCGATCGTGATGATCGTGTCACATCGTGACCCAATCGTGGACTCAATCGGGACAATCCTATCGAAACGTATATGATCGTATCTGAACGGGAGACCAGATCGTGACAGATCGTGTCACCTGAAATCGACCAATCGTGACTATGTTGCATCCAAGCGCACCAAATCGCACAAGAACGTATCGATTCGCATCACCTCGTATCCAAACCTGAAATTTCAGAGAAGTTCCACGATCAGCTACGAATGGCCAATCGTGGCGTTCGTAACTGATCGCACGACAGTGGGAACGCCGCATTAGCAAAAAGATAGATCCAACCCCCCCCCCCCCCCCTCTCCCCCCTCCCCCTTAGCCAGGATATCAGATAAACAAAATAATTATGTAATGGCCCAAATATCTCGCCTCATTTATACACATACACTGCCCTACCCCGTACGTGACCTTGTTGGCAATGCAAAGGTCGTTCCGATCCGGTTTCGTTCCCACGCGCGCCGATAAGCGGTCAAAATCAATCGTATACTGTAAGAGAGAGTGAGCGAGAGAGGGCCGTAATAGAGAGAGGGCCGGGGAGAGAGCTAAGGGGGAACAAATCTGTGTACAAAATGAATAGGAAGAAAGGGCCGGTGTCAGAAAAAGGGGGGGGGGGGGGGGGGGGGTCAGGGGTGTCAGAAATCGGGGGGTCACCTTTTGGAAAGACCCTCGCCCCCCCCCCCTCCCCTGAAAAAATCCTGGGAACGCCACTGGTCTGATTTCCATCATTCAGGTTTGTGTCATTTCAAGTTTCGATTACACACAAAGTAATTCAATCCGAAGGTGACTATTCAAAGGCTACTCTTGAGCAAATTGACTACACAAGATATGACGTCATACTAATCTTTTTTTTTCAAATTTGAACTTCATTTACCGAAAGAGCATACAAAATAATGTCCAAATACCCAAAATCAATTAAATATGTAAAGAATTGGCTGAGATATGCCTAATCGCATGATTTTTGTTTGTCAATGGGAAATCAGTGCTTCCAACGCACCGTTCCGGCAAAACTGGGGGGGGGGGGGGGGGGGGGGGGGGGGCTTTGGACGAATGGTCGCTTTCCATTCAACGCGACGCGACGCGACGCTACCCACCCTTTCGGCATAAGCCATATCCGGGTAATTATGTAAGTCGCGAGGTGGAAAGCAGTATCGATCCATACGAGCCTAGCTTGATAATCCGTCTTTTGTAATCGTAAAACTGAGAAAGTCAAAGGACAAGCCGGACCGCTGGGCCACATATAATCACCTGGATATCGCGCTCTATTTTATTAGACTTCGGCTTTATTTTGAAAACAAAAAACTTGTAGAGTTCAGTTTCAGCTTTCTAATGCATGTTAATCGAGATTTCAACACAAAGTTGGATTATCGTGAACGCCTGTGAAAGCCGCGACATGTTTAAACGACAAGACACCTAACCTTTCAAGCTCATTGCCAAAAATCTGATTTTTTTTTACTAAAATTATAAAAACCTTGAAAAGTGTTTACTCATATTCAATGAAGGAATATATACCTTGTTTGTAGATGAACATATTAGTTATGGCTTTTATCGGTAACCCTAATTACCAAATTATGTACAATTCACATGTACATTTTTGATTTTTGCAACATTACCTTTTGGCTATGAAGATAGCTGAATAATGTAAAAAGCCATCATTAAAGATAACGTTGAGTATTGGTCAAACTTAACTTTAGTAACCAAAACTTGCACGATTACGGTACAAACTAATAGTTATTACTTCACCATGCTCGAAAAGTATACACAATTACAAACCACAAAGTAAAACCCCTGTTATCATTCAAAAAGAGTTGTTACAAGTGTTAAATTAACTCTAGAGAATGCCATCGCGAAGAACTAGCGTTCTAGGTCATAACACGGGACTGTAGTGCAGTGCGCGGTAATACAGTCAAACCTGTCTATAACGACAACTCAAGGGACCGGTGAAAAGTGGCCGCTATGGACAGGTGGTCGCATTAGACAGGTAGGTCGCCATTTTGAATTTCTAATCGCAAAATATCATGCTTATAATGCACATGTGTAATTAAATGGTATCGGTACACTCTCGTGTTAGTAGTTTATAAAAGTGTTTGTTGCATGTATAACCAAACCAAAAATTGATATCATACATTAATTGGCATTACATTTCAAATGATATTTCATTCATGTACATGTACGATTATCTTTGTTTAATACGTGAAATTGAGTTGCAAAATGTGTCAATTTATTTACTCTTCAATAGACTAGAGAGATTCACATGCACTTTTAAATGCTCATAACGAGTTTTCTATCAAATTCTGAAGTTGAAGATGAATCGTTTGGTCGTAACACGCGGATTATTATTGAACATTAATTATTAGAAACATGGGGAACCCCCGTCTAGGCTATTAGAATAATTGTTAGATGTCAAATTCGGTTGTGATGTTGAATGAAGCGTCTTTGTGTGACGCATTTCAGGATCAGCATTTGGTACTTCATTGAAGGGAACGAATCTTTGTTTATGAGTCTGAAGCACTTGGTGTCGATTAGGCCTTTTTAATGAATTGTTGTATGGATTTACATGCTTAGTATTGGAGCCTTGAGCGAACAAAGTTTAATTTATTAGTGCCTTTGGTCGCTCAAGCGCTATTTGTGGTCGCTATATACAGGTTTAAACGTGCGTTGGGACCCAAACGGGGTGGTCGCTGGTCGCGTTAGGCAGGTGGTCGCATTACGCAATTCGCTTAACACATGATTTTTCACGGGGGGACCAGAGAGCGGTCGTTATGAGCAGGTGGTCGTTATAGACAGGTGGTCGCATTAGCAGGTTTCACTGTAGTACGTGTAGTATGTACATGTATTGCAAGCCCCGTTCGTTCGCCTTTCGTTTCGGAGTCGCGCTAACACACGGAGACAAGTCCATGAGGCGCATACGTATATCACTGATTTTTTGCGGAATGGAGGGAAAAATCATAATCTTAATCCACCCGATAGTTGGATCACATATTGGATAGTGAATTGCCGATAAGTACCATATCATATGTATAGTTTTAAGCACAATTAGCGTGCACACAAATATTTAGTTTCAGTTCACTTTCAGGAGGACCTAGATCGCTAGCGACTCGCGCTAGCGTTCTCTAAACAGTCATACCCGGGCGTCAACCACTTTTATATACTATTTTGAAATCAAATTTCACAACAATGAGAGCATATTAATGGAAATTATTATTTTTTCCCATGTTTGTTTTCGATGATCTTTCATGTGGAATTGAAATCAACCAAATCCGTTACAATTATTATTATTATTTTTGTATTTTTTTATTATTATTATTATTATTTTTTTTTTTTTTGGGGGGGGGGGGGCACTTTGGAAATTACCAATACTCAACGTTAGTTTTAAATTGTCTGTATACCATCATCATACATATATTAAAACAAATATAATGTATACGCCCCCATACCCTAGAGGAGAAACGTTTTTAATATTGACTTGCTAACAATTTGATTTTGTCTTGATATTATTGCTGTTTTAACTGTTTGTTCAAGTCCAATTGTCCTTAACTTTAATTCAGTTATATTGGATTCCCCGTATGCAAGCTTTCCAGAAATGTATGGTTGTAGACAAATATGTTCAATATTACAAAGATATTCCCGATAAAGTACAAGCGTGCAAAAACGTAAAATAATACCACACTGAAAGTTGATACAATATTATCCGTTACATTACATCTTGAGAATACTAAAAAGAGTACTAAAAAGTAATCATACTTATAATGGTATAATGGGATGTAATACAATCGTGAAGCTGTATTTTTTCAGCGGCGTCGTTATAGTACAGGACTGCAGTGTTCTTTCATCATGTATAGCATGTCATATTCACAATGTGTGTCGGGAATCATTAAATGTACTTACATTTTCTGGCAGTTATACATATTCTTAATGTTGTTTATATTATGGAAAATGTGAACGTGTACACATTTTTGTATTTGATTTATTTTTAAAACATTGCGACATATATATCATTTACTTTTAATCCATGACGTGATGACTTTAAATATGACATTCTTATAATGGAATATAATACAGTCGTGTAGGTGTATTGTTTAGCAGCGTCTTTATTCAAGACTGCAGCTATTGTTCTTTCAAATTCACACCAGAACATATTCGTATATGTAATCTTTTCTTAAACTTTCTCGCAGTTATAGAGATTCGTAATGTTGTTTCTATATCCCAAGTGTGTATGTGTAGAGATCCTTGTATTTATGTATTAGGTTAATTCAAACAACATTCCAACATGTTGATATTGTCGCTGACTTAAATATTCCATGATGATGAATATAAATAGTATATTGAATGTATATAAGAACTATATCGAGACATACTGATAACAGGATGTTATACAATCGTGAAACTGTATAATTCAAGCTGCCTTCTTGTAAACAAATGCAGCCTTCTTCAAAAATCATATACTTGTTTAATGCAATACTGCATACAAATATATGGATATATTTTACATTTAAAAAAATCAAAATCTGTATTGTAGTACAGTATTTGTTTCCATAACCCTTAATATACATGTACTTGTTAAGTATCATATATATATATTATGTTGATCGTTTTGCTTTGGATACAAGTTTGCAGTGTTTTTTCAAATCATATATATACACCTACAATAATACGATACATATAATGTTGAATGATACCTTATTCCTTTGCAAAATATTATCATATACTCTTGAAGTGTTTTGTTATACAACTACAATGTATCATGTGCTGTAGTATTTTGTTCACAGCCCTGTAGATATCTCGTAACTTTGATCATTTTTGCCTCATTTATTGTCATTCAGTTAGCTATTTGCGTGATACATTACAAATCTAGTACCGTGATATGATATCCTGTGACTGCAAAAGGATGCGAAAATCTCCTTATTCGGAATCGTATTTCTTGAAAATATTTCTGAAAGCATTTTGGTCAAGCATTCTATGTGAGTAAGGAAATATTTATGTACATAATGATCATTTAAGTTCTAATCAAAATTAATCCGAATATTTAATATGACGTTTGCAAACGTTTCCTTGACATACCATATAAACATTGTAAAAAAATGAATTGGTTAACAGAACACTTTTATTAGTCGTCTTTTGTGAATGATGAAACATTCCTCTCTAAATATCCTCAATGTGTAGATGTAAAGCAAACTAAATGGGAATTTACTTTTATTTTTGTTTACGAGATTGTCCTTTATATCAGATGATAGTAACATATAGGTGCGTTGTAAGTAAATGTAATTGGTTGCATTTTTTCTTGTTTTATAAACGAAATAAAGATTAATAAATATATCAATGTTGTATTTGTAATATTGTTGTAGACGCTGTTTGTAAATATATGACACGCATGTGTGAATGTGTGTATGTGTGTGTGTGTGCGTGTGTGTGTGTATGTTTGTGTTGATGTGTAAAATGCATGTATGTATGTGTAATCGTATGTGTATGTGTGAGCAAATATGAGCTTGTTTGGGCTTGCCATCGTGGTCAGAACAAAGGGGAAATATCCTCAAGCAGGTATTCTCCTGAGAGAGTGCTACGTCTGTATATCACATAAATGATTATGATCTGTGTCTTCATGCGTTTGGCCAGGCACACAAAACAGAGAGGGACCCCTCATGCAGTTATCATGTTAATCAGTGAATGCGTGTCCTTTACATCAACGAAATCTGACACAAACAACAGTGTCAATCTGCATCATATCATGTGGATTTATCTAAATTAATGGGACAAAGATGAGTCAACAGAAGGATTTGGAGATTGTGTTCACGCGTTCTGAAGGAAAATGGACTTGTTCACGCTTTATGAACAAAAATGGACACATGACATGATTGATAAAATATCCTCATTCTCCATTGCCACTTAAGCAAATCGAATAGGGTTTTGTTTGCAAGATGTAGGTAATAAATTATAGTTTCATACCCTGAATATTATTCTGATACAACACGTATCGTTACAAAATCTGGAGGGAAAGGACATCTGACATGATTGGCAAAAGATCCTCATTATCCATGACCACTGAAGCAAATCGAATAGGATTTCATGCAAGATGTAGGTAATAAGTTATAGTTTCATACCCTGAAATATCATTCTGATTGATCTATTATCTTTAAAGTTTTCGTTGCAGAAAGTCCCGTTGTAATTTGTTTGATGGGACATGCTGTATGTAAAAGGAAATGAAGATAGGTCTGTGTTCAGGTTATATTCCTTTGTACTGTGTGACCATTCAGGTACCAAGGTTTGAGAAGAACTTGGAGATGTCATAAACATCACATTTGCTGAAGGACAAGATAAAGTTGTCTGGGGTAAGCAAACTTCATCGCTGGAGGCATTTCATGGAATCATCAACCACGTTTAGTGTTGGCCTATATATACAAAGGCATGACAATAACTAAGGTACATGCGTGTAAATATATTATGCCTGCAGCCACTTTCGTTGAGTAATGCAAACGTGATGCAATCCATCAGATCAAACGTTTCATAAGTTCCCTGATAACATAATAAATGCATGTATACACCGTTATGCAATACAATTATTTGAATATGACTGAATGCATAATTACTTAAATTTCACTCAAGCATTTGAGAGCAGATGCATCATAGAAAGCTGGGCATAACACGTCAGCATACAAGATTTTATATTCTCTTTCCAGGCTTCACTGCAACTCAAACAGTGAGCGTCCTCGCGCTACTACAAAGATGGAACAGATGCGGTTTGAAGTCATCGAACACAAGTAAATGCCTGGGAGAGCATCCGTGAAGGCTGTCAAGGAAGATGTCAGGCGCTGGCTGAACGAACCTTAAACTAGTCCGGCTGGTTAGTCCAGCTGTACAGTACATATACATATTATCGTACATAGTAACCGTTGTAGAACGGCATAGCCACATACGCACTCCACAGTAAAAAAGTTGCAACTTGCCTGACTTGTCTGTACATGTTAAATGTCCAATGGTCAATACAGAGCGCACGTCCACGTTGCGTGACGTTGCCGTGCGCTGACAAGTAACCCCACGCCACACTACACGGGTTCCATAGACGTACGCATTAACCTAACTCGCGCGTATGACTTTGCATGTCGCTCGAAAGAATACTAATCCCTCGGAATGTTCTCATAATCTCTCCATTATGTGCAGTTATTTATATCGATATGTGAATTTAAACCTAACATGTAGGAAGCAGAAGTAATATAGACTGTACAACTAACAATCAAATGGTTATACATCATGGATTTTATGTGATATTTGCGAGGAACCAAGACAAAACTCGAAAAGATTTTGTGTATTTTTCATCGTACTCGTCGCTAGGGGAGCATTCCATTTTACATGGGGTTGGATTGCGACGGTAGGAGCGGGCAGCAGTGTCCTGCATCTGCAGCAGTGCTGGTAAGATAGATATGATTTAATACTTGTATATTAACTGTTATACAAGAAGACATTTAGTTTCAACAATTAAACAAAAAATCACAAATTGTATTCTGTGTGTAGATTTTTAGATGTCTGTACATGTCCTCAGCAAAAAAAGAAAGTAAACACTTTTTCAAGTTCATATTTGTCACTGAGGGGTTTTCAAGAGATCATGACAAATTGTATTAAAGTCAAAATATTGTTATTAATTTACATCCAAGACCCATGAAGGAATACATTTTTGGAAAGGATATGGTACCAGGATTCCATTTGTGCTGTTTTAAAAACAACTGTACAGGGTGTGTCAAAAATATGGGCTAAAATATGACGAAAATGACACCAAACAAATACCATTAAAAAATCGCCACTGGAGAAAAATCGTATCCACCTGGTGAAATGTCGTATGCGTAATTCAATTAAGCGTGATTGCACATTTCGTTTGGTATATGATTTGCTATGTTTCATGTATGATAATGTAATTTTGTGCAAGCATTACAAATACAACTTCATACTATAGTCAAACCTGTCTATAGCGACCACTCAGGGGACCGGCGCAAAGCGGTCGCTATGGACAGGTGGTCGCATTAGATAGATAGGCCGCCATTTTGAATTTCTAATCGCATGCTATCATGCCAATATGCACATGTGTAATTAAATGGCATCGGTACACGCTCGTGTTAGTAGTTTATTCAAGTGTTTGTTGCATGCATAACCCAAACAAAAAATGAAAATAGACACGAATTGGCATTACATTTCAAATGATATATCATGTTCATGTACGATTATCTTTGTTTTATACGTGAAATTGAAATTGCAAAATTGTTCAATTGATTTACTCATCAATAGACTAGAAAGATTCACCTGCACTTTAAAATGCTCATAAAGAGTTTTCTATAGAATTCTAAAGTCAAGATGCATCGTTTGGTCGTAATACGGATTATCATTGAACATAACTAGAAACATGGGGAAACACCACACCTAGATTAATACACTGTGCTCAGTACATGGGTCATGCTATTATTCTAAAAAAATCATGCTCCCCTCCTCTGTGCATGGTTTGTGAACAGTTGTGTATTATGCTCCAAATTTATGCTCCCCTCCTCATGAAAAATCTGCTACTTTGCGGCAAAGAATTTAAATTAATTCACCAATAATGAACTGAAATTTATGTTTCTGATTTTAAATCAATAGTCACTTATATTGCCTTCACTTTGATACCACATATTTATGACAATAATGCCTTTGTTTTAAAAGTTTGGCACTCTGTTTCACTACCATGCATGTTGCTCAGATGTAACAACAACACCTATTCACTGGCCCAGTTCAAAACACATGGCCATATACTCTTGAATATTGTTTTCTTGGTTACAGTCCGTTAATCCGAAGGTTCAGTTATTCCGAAGGTTCGTTATTCCGAAGGTTCGTTATTCCGAAGGTTCGCTATTCCTAAAATGAAATCGGGTTCGTTATTCCGAAGGTTCGTTAATCCGAAAATAAAATCGGGTTCGTTATTCCGAAGGTTCGTTAATCCGAAAATAAAATCGGGTTCGTTATTCCGAAGGTTCGTTGATCAGAAAATTATGAGAATTTTTTTATTTTTATAAATTCTTATTATTTCTTTTGTTTTCCGCCATTTTGTTCTTGAAAAACAAAGAAAAACAAAGAAAAAAGAAAACAAAACAGGTGAAATCTATTTTCTGATATTGTGACTTTACTTTTGTACAGTTTATACATTTCAAATAGAAAACACTTCAGAAATTTACACGATTTACTTGTTTAGTGCAAGAAAAACAAAATAAGTCAAACATGCCTTTCAGAAAGTGGTTACCATGGCAACGGGAAAAACCTGACACTTTTAAATTTCATACCACAATGTTTCCTATAAAGTTTTAGGAAAAGTCACTGAATTTGGTGAAAATTGGATGAAAAATGTGGGTGTGGCAGTAAAAAATATGGTAGGGGCGGGGGAGGGGGGGGGGGGCTCATTCAGCCCCCCCCCCCCCTTGGGCTTGATAGGGTTAATGTGATGTGAAATAAACTGAACTTGAACTTGAACTTGAACTTGAACTTCAAATTGTATGGTAATACTAAAGTCAAAAGAATAATGAAGTATGTTGGGCTAACAAAATTATTAACCTCATTATACTCGTAGTCTGATGTTTAATTTTATTTTTGTATCCTTATTCATTATTTAATAATATCATTCATACAAAGAATAGTGTATTATTTTATTATCCCCTACACTCATAATCCCCTCTATTGTTCTTCCCCTCTCAGTGCCCAAGTGCACTCCCACACCTCATTAACTGTCTTTTGTTCACATGCCTCTTTCCATATCTTGATTTCCTTCTTTGATCCTACCCACCTCTATTATTCTCTAAGCCCTACACTCTTATCACATTTATTTTGACTGCAGCCACTTAAGGACCCTCCTACGCCTGTTTAACCTGATTGGCCAAGCAGTCCTGACACTCCCCCACTCACAGTTGCTTTCATTGTGGTGTGTCTCCGCCTCCTTTCCTCCTCCCATCACCCCATCCATACATGTGTTTATGTTGGTATATATTCTGTGTTTTCTTTGTAGTAACGGTAATTTTGCCCTGACAAAGATCCTGCTAGGATTGAAAGCTTGGCTGTATACGACTCTTATTTTACCACATTGGCGATTTTTTAGTAGGCAAGCAGTTTTCAGCAGTTTTTTCTAAATTCATTTCATTGCTCTGCTGTTGAATCACTCCCAAGTGATCCAAGTTGTTTTGTTTTATTTTATTGTGTTCTGTTTTTCGTTTTGTCAACATTTGCTATATTTTGTAAACTCATACGTCTTCTTCCACTTATCTCACAGGTTTACAACTTCGGACACATCTCGCAGCTGAACCCTCATTTCCATGGATATGAATGTGCTCTTTTTTTTGTTTATCATTCTCTGCATTGTTCTTTTACATTTACACCATGTCTGACCATCTATCCTTATTTCATCAACTCAGGAAAGCAAGGATCAAGGCCCTTAACTACCATTTCCACCAGGATAACTACAGATTTTACTCTCTCAGTCGCATCATACCCACAGGTCTCCTACTCAAGTGCAAACCCCTCTCTCGGCACACTCCCACCCGAGCTGCAGAAACGTTGGAACCAGACCCTATTTGGAGCATCTGTCCAGCTGATTAACATACTCTCTCAACATTGTGCATCCTCTCTTGATTCATTTGCAGTTGACATCACCAGACTGGAAAATGACCTACGCCCTTGTTGTACCGATGCCCAGTGGCTCAAATACAATTATGAAATTGAATCTTGTCTTTCTACCCATAGGTCTGAACTCCTCCAACGCCGGAACCGGAAAATTGGCAATCTCAAAAGGAAACGCCAAGGGACCCGCAAATTCACACAACGAACCAACAACACAGACGTTTTACCTCATACAGTTGTTAACCTCTCATCTTCTCCCCTCTCCCCAGCAGAATCCTCTCTTCTCTCCAAAGGTCTTAAGTTCTGCCCCACCCCACCTGAACTCAACCAGATCGAACTCAACCATGATCTCTCCACCTTCTATCGTACAATTCGTTAGGAATTCTTCGTCGATGAACCCCCTTCTGACCCTTAACCTTTCCGAAAGAAATGTAGCTGGGTTCCTCCCAAGAATAGAGTCCCGGCACTTGAAACCTATGTACAAGCAGTCAATTCACAAATTCTCTCCTCAGATACCCCCACCACCACACATGACAACCTCCCCCGTAAAGAACACAAAGCTCTCACTTCTCTCAAGAATAGGACCGACATCATCATCAAGCCAGCAGACAAAGGCTCGGCCGTAGTTGTTATTGACCGCCAACAGTATATCGATGAAGCCATGAAGCACCTTGAAAACCGTTCGCACTACACATCACTTGATTCTGACCCCACCTCTGATTTCTCTGAACAGATCCAACTGACTCTAGACGATATGAAGGCTCGTGACCATCTCTCCATCAAAGCACACAAATTTATTTCTCCCACTAATACTAAACCTGTCAGATTCTACCTTCTCCCCAAGATTCACAAACCAGGTAATCCGGGCCGCCCAATCCTTTCCGGTAATGGTTCACCCACAGAGAACATCTCACCCTTTGTTGATCATCACATCAAACCTCTTGTCCCCTTAGCACCTTCATACATTCATGACACCCACGACTTTCTTAGGAAGCTTGAGGATATCAAGAAATAGATACCCGAGACTGCGATCATTGGCACTTTTGATGTTTCCTCTTTGTACACCAACATCCCTTTCGACGAAAGTATCACCGCATCATGCGAAAACCTTGGCACAGAGTGGTCACACCAATCCCCCATCTCTGACATCAAATCTCTCATGTCCCATGTACTAACCAAAAACAACTTCACATTCTCTGACAGGCACTACAGATATTTGGAACAGCTGTGGGTACCCGCATGTCCCCTCATGTGCATGTCTCTTCATGACCAAGCTGGAGCAGCAAATATTAGACTCAGCACATTGCCGTCCATGGATTTGGTGGCGCTACATTGACGATGTCTTCTTCATCTGGACCAGCGATGAAGAGAGCCTACACACATTCATTGACCACATGAATTCCTTCAACAGCACCATCAATTTCACTTCTGACTTCTCTCTAGACGAAACCCACTTCCTTGATGTCACCATCAAGAAGGAGAACGGCCAGATCACCACCAGTCTCTACACCAAGCGTCTAGACACCCACCAGTACCTCCATTCATCCAGCTGTCACCCTCGCCATTCCAAAACAGAAATCTCAAGACACACCTCACAGACAGGGGCCACAGTGCCAAAGCAGTTCATCTATCCATTAACAAAGTTCGTTCTCTCCCTAGATCCGATGTTCTGAAGAAGAAGACTCCCAACCAGAGCACCACTGTTGTCACACCCCTAGTAACCACCTTCCTTCCCAACTTACCTCCCCTCCGCCGCATCTTGACTAACAATCACCACATTATTCGCACTCTGATCGCCTCCAACAGGCTGTCCCTGACGCCCCCATCCTAGCCTACAGACGCCCTCGCAACCTCATGGACATCTTTGTTTGAGCTGAACTTCCCACCCCCAATAACAACCCCTCTCCCATACAGCAAGGCACCTTCAAGTGCAACGCCGACAGATGCATTGTGTGTAAGGCACATATCCATCAGGATGATACCTTTACCAGCCACTCCAACAACATCTCTCACCGTCCCAAGGGCCACATCACATGCACCACCACCAATGTTGTATATCTTATCACGTGCAGAGTCTGTGGCATCCATTACGTAGGCGAAACCAGGTACACCCTCAAGAGACGCGTTTACGGACACAGATCTACCATCCACACCTCCAAACATGAGGCTCCAGTTGGCAACGACTTCAACCTACCTAATCACTCAATTTCTGACATGATTCTACAGGGAATAGAATCTCTAGGTAACCGCCCGTACACACTCCGCTCCAGCAGAGAGAAGTATTGGAAAAGACGTCTTGGCACCATTCATCCCCGTGGTCTTAACATCCAAGAAGGCAGTGATTAATCTTTGCTTCTCACCACCATTTGTTTTGTTTTCACCCCCCCATATCAATATTTAACTTTGTTCCACATACTATTTATCTTCTTATTTCCAATTTTATTTTCCCCATACATTCATTTTAGTTTTCTTTGAGATTACATTATTTACACTGTCTCCTTACAATACACTGTCACTATTCATACACATCATTATGTTTGTTTATTAAAATTGTATAATTTTTGCATTTAATTGCTCTCTATAGGCACACTGTCCATAGACATGGGCTTTTTTCATATACATCTATATCGGATGTACCAGCCAGAATTTAGAGAAATTGCGTTTCGCTTGGACAGGCAGTATTCCCATTACGCGTACAATAATAGTGGCAGCGAAATATTCCGTGCGTGTGCGCCATGCCAATATTGATTGTACGTGATTCTGTATGTATTGAGCTGTATATATTATGCAGCTGCCTAACCGGATCTTCACTGTGGTATAGAATACATTTCTATACAAGGTTACCGGCCTATTGTGCGTGCACCACCACAACCAAAAAAAAAATAAATAAATAAATAAATCGATTTTCTGCATGCACATATACGGCCGCTGGTCTTTTGTGTGGAGGCCTTGGCTTGTATAAGTGAAAAGAATCTCGTTTTGGGGGTCGATTGATGCGCTTTCATTTTCGGAAGCAGCCGGTAAAGTACAATCAGCGTCGTTTCAATTGGAGAGTGTAATTAGTTCATCTCGAAACCTGGGAATCGTCGTCACACGCGCGTTGCCTTGCGTAGTCCACGCAAGAAAGTAATGTTTTGACTGTCTATAATTTTCTTGAAGATATATAGGGAGAGACCTGTACTGTCCGAAGGACTGCAAGACGAATTGAAAGTACAATTTTATTTTTTATGTTGAACCTTTATTTTTGTAGCTTGTTGTTTTTGGACAAATTACCCCAGTTTACTTTTTTTTGAAATTATAGAAATTTCTTGAAGGTGGGGGATATTGTCACAGAGTGACTTCGTTTTAAGAGATTTGGGCATCCACACTTGACCATAAATTCAGTCATGTGTGACTGCTTCTTTTTATTTAATGTGTGAGCATGTGTTTTAGGCTATAAGGCCCCGGATTTGTATATATTTAGTGTGCACACAAGCTCACTGTTCAGGGTTATTGTATATGGTTTAGCTTGAGATGGAACCAGGGATATCCCTGATTTAATAATAGGGAGTGTGTTCATGCAAAGTGAGAATTGTATAGAGATAGTGTGTACAGAAGCTGAATGTTTATTGTACACGTGAGTGAAGTTTAGATAGGACAATTGTGAAAGTTGTTCATTCAAAGAGATGGTTGAATAGTTTTGGTATGTAATGCTTAGTACCTATCCAGGGTAGTAAATAAGAGGGGAACTGGTATCGACTAGTTTTGTGTGATTGGGTCACCTCCAGTAAGTTGCATTTAGTATGATTTTGGGCGGGAACATCCTTTTGTTCATGTGCGTTGGATTTGGGTACTGTAAGTTATAGTGGATGTGAGAGAATAGTCAAGTGACACAGATAGCATCAGTCACTGAGTATGGAAGGTCGTGAATTTGAGCAGGTGATACACCAGATACCAGCCTGATGTTGGGCTAGAGTGTTAGTTAATTTTATGCCGGAAAGCACCCAGCAATCCAACCACCATGATGCTGGATAAAGCCTCTTCCACCTTGTCGTCACCATACCTCTTCATCGGCATCTGTCACCAAAAATCTGTAAGTTTTGTTGAATGATTTCATTGTGTAGAAGTTTAGTAATACATGTACTTGTATGTTATATTTATATATAGCTCATACACTCAATACTGTACCATCTTAATTATATGATTTGACAATTCTATATATATTTGAGATGAGTTAATATTTATGCATACGGTTATTAGTTTATAATGTCAAAACTTTAAAGCACATTAACTTTAAAAGTGTATTTGTATTTCATTGATGCTTTGAAAGCCTGATTTATTTTATGTTAAGAAAATATGCAACTAAATAGCATGAATGAATTAAATTCTCCGTATTTATGTGAGGCTTTTTGATTCAATATATATAACTCCTTGATATAAAAAAAAGTCTTATGCAATGAAATAGCATGGACATATTGCATATTTCCTAATTATTTATGCGAGGCATTTGGATGTAATGATTGTAGAAATTGTGCCTTTTGTATGTGATATATGTGAAGATTAGATGAGTTCACAAATTACCTTTGCATTATATTATGTGTTAAATTGTATACATGTGTTTCATGTTTATGATTATGGCTATACAATACACATATTCATTGTCATAATCAGTATGTGATAGCTGGTGTTTAATTGTAAACGGAGGAAGCAAATGTTATGAACTATTGGCTTTAACCTTCCCCCATTAGGAACCAGCTGGGCTCTACTAATGTCTAACGTCAAGCTTCAATGAGGTCTCTACGACTATCGTCAACTCTAACTTCGGCTCTAACGAGCATCTTCAACTCCACCGAGTATCTCTAACTCCGGGCTATGTCACGCCAAGCTACAACGGAGATCTCCAATCCGCCGTTCATCCGACCCGAGCTCCGATGATCCAACCGTCATACCGGCTTCCATCCGGCTCCGCGTTGGCACCACTGGGTCTTCGAACCGGCTCCGGCACGACTCCGCAACTCCAGTCATCTCGACTACGGGCCTAGATGTCCACAGTATCGCGGTGCAGTCGATCGTCCTCCACGACGCCCGTCATGGGGAATTCAACCACCACGCGCTTCACATCATTGCAGACTGTGTCTGCAACTTCAACGCGATGAACTCTCGCGAGAGCTACTACAGCCGACGCCCGTACCTCCATGTTTTTTCTACGCAGACTGGGTCTGCAACCTCTCCAGAACTCTTAAAGGGGTATTCCGGGCCTGATAAAACCATTCGTTATTTGAATAAGCAGAACAAGAGGAATAATTGGTGAAAATGTGATCAAAATCGGACAAGAAACATGGTAGTTATACCTATTTGAACATTATGTAGTAATGAGCGATCGTTTCAAAATTGCCGCAATATGCAACATCATTCACGAGCAACTCGCCATGGCTTTAGTACATGAAAACACACTTATTTCTCATTTTCGTTGATACAAATTATTTTTTCTCTGCTTGTTTTCACGAATTCATAGAAGAATATCGATGGGCCAACCTCATTGGAATTTGTAAGCTCATACATTTGCTTTGTTATGAAGAAAATTTAAATTTTGTAAAATTTCCATGTAGAAGTCAAAATGGCTGCAGCTCGCAAGTGACGTCACGATCGATAGCAATTGCGAACGATACTAAAAATCGGAGCAAAGTTCATCCTGTCATAACTTTTGTATTGCTCTACCGTTTTGGCTCAGATTTTCGATCATGATTCTTCATATTCACCTCATTTTATAGCAAACATCACATTTCTGGGGTGGAATTCCCCTTTAAGGTGCTATTCACCCAGTAATTTATCGCCATAAGGCATAACATAAATAATAATGTAACTCAACTACCCCTGATTATTATTATTTTGTGATTAATGGCGCCAGGTAAATTATGTTTTGTTTAGTTCGTTAATTGGATCCAATTACTTTTGTTTTGTTTGATGCAGCTTGTAAAACGATTGCCAAGTATGTGCTTTCATATTGATTTATATATTATAGTATGTGTTAATTTCAAACCAATGATGGTTTCATGTTAATAAACAAAATATCTTAAATTATATCTTCCGCATGTCATGCCTTATATCTTTGCATAGTAATCTCATATTTATAACAGAACCACATCTATCAAATCAGACTTGGTAATTTCAGTATCAAGATCTGACAATTGGCGACCACGAAGGGACTCCTTCTTTCTGATAGATCGGGTTAAACTATAAAGTGATTACTATGACAAGATATATGGCTTCTTAAACAAACCAATATTTGTGTGTATTAATGTCACATTGTTCTTCTTTGTTCTAAGTATGGAAGGTTCACTAGATGGTTGACTGGCGCAGATCAAGGCACAGAGGCTTTACCCAGCTTGGTGTTCACAGAGTTCTGCAGGGGCCGGTAAGAGCACACCGCGGCATAGTTAGGTGCAGCGCGGTAAGTGCGAAATTTTGTTTTCTGGTGTATCCTTCAGTATGGAGAGAGACAGGTACAATGCACAAGTAGAGAAGTTTGGTTTGAGTGGGTTAGATTTAAAGGCATACGTGGATGAATGTTTGGAAGAGGAGAGATGTGAAAGAGCAGAGCAATTAAGGTTAGAAATTCATTTAGTCGCCCAAAGGAAAAAGTTAGATGATTTAGTCTCCCAACGGAAAAGGTTAGAGAAACTTAGAAAAGAAAATGAAATTGAGGTGCTACCTCAGCAAATTAGGTTAGAGGAACTAAGACGAGAAAATGAAGTAAATGGAGCCCAGCAGTTCAGTAATAAGAAAGATACTAACGTAACTAAACAAGATGCAAGTCAAAAACATAACCAGTCTAAAAAGACAGTAACATGTTTTCTTTGTAATAGCGAAGGTCATCTCTCGTGGCAGTGTTCGGGCAAGCAGAGTCAACGTGAAATGGGCACCAGTCTTACCCAGGGTAGGGATGCAAATGTTGCACCAAAGGCTGAACAGGTTTCAGGTACAGCCGACCCTACAGACCCACGGGAGGAAGCTCATCAGGAGGGGGTCTGTCGAGTTGTCCAGGTGTCACCGCTTGTAGAGGAGAACCTCACTAAGGATGGAACGGCAGTTAAGTTAGCATCGGGAGTTAGTCTTTCCGTACTTTCCGCAGAGGCATGTGATGTGCGTCGAGACGTGTTGCCAGTCTGCAATGGGATGGTTAGTGGGAGACTTGTACAGGTGCTACGGAACACTGGCTGTTCAATTGTGGCGGTGAGGCGTGACCTTGTACGAGATGAACAGTTTACTGGAGAGCAGCGGACTTGCGTGCTTGTAGACGGGACAACCAAGGTCTTCCCAGTGGCGAGCATAGAGATTGATACTCCTTTCTTCAAGGGTAAGATTGATGCTCTTTGTATGCTTTCCCCTGTGTATGACCTTATACTTGGTGATGTGACCGATGTCCGGGGACCAGACGACCCAGATGTGAACTGGAAGCCAGACTATCATCGAGCAACTGCAGTGGACGTAATGGAACAGACGAGGCAGGTAATTTCCAGGCCGCCTCAACAGGTACCCAAACCACTGTATGATGTTGTGTCAGCTGATGATGTATTTCCAGTGCATCGAGAGGTTGGTTCGCTAGCATCTTCCCAGGGAGCAGCGGAAACTCAAGATGGGTGTGATGTGTGTCCCCTTGATGTGTCGCATGTGGAAGCGGCAGATTTTGATTCATTGCAATCGGGTGAGAGTTCTAATGGAATTTTGGAATCTCAAGATGGGAGTGATGTGTTTCCCCTTGATGTGTCGCAGGTGGAAGCTGCATATTTTGATTCGTTGGAATCATGTTGCAGTTCTTGTTCTGAAGGACTTTTGGAATCTTCCCAGGGAAGTATTCAGGAGATTAGGTCTCCGTCTGAAGGTGTGGAAGTGCAGTCTACACTGAATTCTACCAAGATCATTTCAAATGAGTCTGTGGTAGAGTGTGAAGAATTGTCTTCACAAGTTTCTGGATGTGAAGAGTTGTCTTCACAAGTTTCCGGTTGTGAAGAGTTGTCTTCACAAGTTTCTGGCTGTGAAGAATTGTCTTCACAAGTTTCAGGATGTGAAGAGTTGTCTTCACAAGTTTCTGGATGTGACGAGTTGTCTTCACAAGTTTCTGAATGTGAAGAGTTGTCTTCACAAGTTTCTGTAGGATTTTCTTCTACATGTGATGGTTCAACTTCTTGGATGAAGTCAGAACTAGTTCGATTGATGGACGCTTCCGAGGATGGTGTGGAATTTCAGTCTACACGGACGATTCAGACCAAGTCTAATGCAGATGAGTCTGATGTGATGTCTAGGGAGTTGTCTCGATCAGTTGGTGTGTATATTACACAGGATGTTTGTCAGGTCAGCGACAGAAGTTTCTGTGGTGATCAGGATGCTGACAAGATGGATACAACCAGCTTCACAGGTTGGGTTGTAGATGGGAGAGGGAGTGATGTTGGTGAAGTGAATCCTGACATCGTTGTGTTCTCAGATGAAGTGAGAGGTGATGTATGGGAGGATTGCCTCTCCTCTGTTGTTGGCACGTTGATCTTGGTGCACTTGGGAGTGCATGTGACCACTTCTGGTCATGAAGGATGTGACCTCGTTAGCTCTAGAGGCATGTGGCGCTTTTGGATCTTTCTCCTCCTGCTCAGATGTGACTTTTGGAAGTGTCACAGAAGTGATGACTTAAAGACATTTCTTGTGAGGTGGGGCAGAAGGGTTAAGGAAAGGTGATATCTATTAATTAAACACTAACTTTGATTTATAATTGCAGGTTTCATAGATTTTCTGACTTTGGAACGGAACTGACAATGGATTTTGTATTTCCCTTTTCCGTATTATGTTTGTTTAATGATTTACAGGATGTCAGCTGACTCTTGGATAGAACGGACAACGGATTTTGTATTTCCCCTTTTCATATATGTTTTATGATTGACAGATTTTTTGAATTTGGGAAGAGAGCGGATTATTAATAACGGATTCAGTTATTTCTAGATGGCCGACCCTTGGAATAGAATTGACTACGGATTAGTTTATTTTTTTCTTTTGTTTTGCAGGTTGATTCAATTTGTTTTCAGATTTTGTTTTGGTTTTGAAAAAAAAAAACAAGTACAAATTTGGAAACGAAGAAAGTAATGTTTTGACTGTCTATAATTTTCTTGAAGATATATAGGGAGAGACCTGTACTGTCCGAAGGACTGCAAGACGAATTGAAAGTACAATTTTATTTTTTATGTTGAACCTTTATTTTTGTAGCTTGTTGTTTTTGGACAAATTACCCCAGTTTACTTTTTTTTGAAATTATAGAAATTTCTTGAAGGTGGGGGATATTGTCACAGAGTGACTTCGTTTTAAGAGATTTGGGCATCCACACTTGACCATAAATTCAGTCATGTGTGACTGCTTCTTTTTATTTAATGTGTGAGCATGTGTTTTAGGCTATAAGGCCCCGGATTTGTATATATTTAGTGTGCACACAAGCTCACTGTTCAGGGTTATTGTATATGGTTTAGCTTGAGATGGAACCAGGGATATCCCTGATTTAATAATAGGGAGTGTGTTCATGCAAAGTGAGAATTGTATAGAGATAGTGTGTACAGAAGCTGAATGTTTATTGTACACGTGAGTGAAGTTTAGATAGGACAATTGTGAAAGTTGTTCATTCAAAGAGATGGTTGAATAGTTTTGGTATGTAATGCTTAGTACCTATCCAGGGTAGTAAATAAGAGGGGAACTGGTATCGACTAGTTTTGTGTGATTGGGTCACCTCCAGTAAGTTGCATTTAGTATGATTTTGGGCGGGAACATCCTTTTGTTCATGTGCGTTGGATTTGGGTACTGTAAGTTATAGTGGATGTGAGAGAATAGTCAAGTGACACAGATAGCATCAGTCACTGAGTATGGAAGGTCGTGAATTTGAGCAGGTGATACACCAGATACCAGCCTGATGTTGGGCTAGAGTGTTAGTTAATTTTATGCCGGAAAGCACCCAGCAATCCAAACACCATGATGCTGGATAAAGCCTCCTCCACCTTGCCGTCACCATACCTCTTCATCGGCATCTGTCACCAAAAATCTGTAAGTTTTGTTGAATGATTTCATTGTGTAGAAGTTTAGTAATACATGTACATGTATGTTATATTTATATATAGCTCATACACTCAATACTGTACCATCTTAATTATATGATTTGACAATTCTATATATATTTGAGATGAGTTAATATTTATGCATACGGTTATTAGTTTATAATGTCAAAACTTTAAAGCACATTAACTTTAAAAGTGTATTTGTATTTCATTGATGCTTTGAAAGCCTGATTTATTTTATGTTAAGAAAATATGCAACTAAATAGCATGAATGAATTAAATTCTCCGTATTTATGTGAGGCTTTTTGATTCAATATATATAACTCCTTGATATAAAAAAAAGTCTTATGCAATGAAATAGCATGGACATATTGCATATTTCCTAATTATTTATGCGAGGCATTTGGATGTAATGATTGTAGAAATTGTGCCTTTTGTATGTGATATATGTGAAGATTAGATGAGTTCATAAATTACCTTTGCATTATATTATGTGTTAAATTGTATACATGTGTTTCATGTTTATGATTATGGCTATACAATACACATATTCATTGTCATAATCAGTATGTGATAGCTGGTGTTTAATTGTAAACGGAGGAAGCAAATGTTATGAACTATTGGCTTTAACCTTCCCCCATTAGGAACCAGCTGGGCTCTACTAATGTCTAACGTCAAGCTTCAATGAGGTCTCTACGACTATCGTCAACTCTAACTTCGGCTCTAACGAGCATCTTCAACTCCACCGAGTATCTCTAACTCCGGGCTATGTCACGCCAAGCTACAACGGAGATCTCCAATCCGCCGTTCATCCGACCCGAGCTCCGATGATCCAACCGTCATACCGGCTTCCATCCGGCTCCGCGTTGGCACCACTGGGTCTTCGAACCGGCTCCGGCACGACTCCGCAACTCCAGTCATCTTGACTACGGGCCTAGATGTCCACAGTATCGCGGTGCAGTCGATCGTCCTCCACGACGCCCGTCATGGGGAATTCAACCACCACGCGCTTCACATCATTGCAGACTGGGTCTGCAACTTCAACGCGATGAACTCTCGCGAGAGCTACTACAGCCGACGCCCGTACCTCCATGTTTTTTCTACGCAGACTGGGTCTGCAACCTCTCCAGAACTCTTAAGGTGCTATTCACCCAGTAATTTATCGCCATAAGGCATAACATAAATAATAATGTAACTCAACTACCCCTGATTATTATTATTTTGTGATTAATGGCGCCAGGTAAATTATGTTTTGTTTAGTTCGTTAATTGGATCCAATTACTTTTGTTTTGTTTGATGCAGCTTGTAAAACGATTGCCAAGTATGTGCTTTCATATTGATTTATATATTATAGTATGTGTTAATTTCAAACCAATGATGGTTTCATGTTAATAAACAAAATATCTTAAATTATATCTTCCGCATGTCATGCCTTATATCTTTGCATAGTAATCTCATATTTATAACAGAACCACATCTATCAAATCAGACTTGGTAATTTCAGTATCAAGATCTGACACTGATGAGCCGTAGGTCAACCGTAAGTCAACCGTATGTCAACCGTAGGTCAACCGCCATCTACAAAATAGATCGGTATAAAAGACCGAAGCATAAACAACAACTGCTCTATGCTTTTATTTATTTATCCGGAGCCCAGCACAATTCATAAATCACACCGAGAAGAGAACTATAAATAGGATGCATCATTTTACACATTGGATAAGTAATTAAACAAGAGATGTAACATTTCCTTAATATCAGTTTCTTCATAATATTGTGTAAAATAAAGAACAATATTGTATAACATTTGAAACATCAACTGTTTGGCACATCTCGTATTGAATCAAAATATACTCTCACATGCTTCATCATTCATAATCAATTTCTAAACATAATTATAACATTCACTATTACTGGTTCCATTTAGGGTTTTAGTTCACAAAATTATTTATCTTCGTTTCTTAATTCACATTCGGATGTAGCAAAATGCAACCAACATTTCATTTTGTATAATATTTTACAGTTAAATAAATAAGAAGCAAATTATCCACTTACAGTTTGACTGTCGAAACAAGCGTGAGTGTCTGGTCCAGGCATATCATGGTGGCTGGTGAATGTACAAAACTAGAGGCCGCGCCTATTTAAAATGGCCGCCAAATCTCACATTGCCGCCTATGCGTACTGCCATAACACATACTAAGTTAACACTTGCAAGAGCTGGACAAATCCATGTCCTTGCTCTGCGACTTCTGATGTTCAAGTAACCCTAATATGTCCCCAGACCCATTAATTACCACGCCCCTCATAGCAAGGACGAACAACTATCTAAATTAGCATATCTATTATATTTCCCCTTTACAAGATCAACCACATCTGGGTAGCAACAGTATACAGTGACTTAGGAATAAACAAAATTTACCAAATAGCCATTAAATCAAATACCAACTATTTCATGAAAACGGTTTCTCTCCCTCAGCAACAAGAAACAAAAAAAGTTGAAACTGGTAACCAACGAACAAAAGAATCACCATGCCTCACTGCATGAATGAATCCGCCGAACTCAAAAGAGGACACATCACTTGTGTGCGTTCAACTGGCCTGGGTTTCTGGCCTGAATAGATACTTCAGTAACAAAAGAAGAACTAATCCCATGACATGTGCCCTAAAGAGTAATCAATGTTTACAAACATCTAAAAATTTGAAATGACTTGTAACAGTAACCATGTTTTATTGTTATTTGTAATCAACATGTCCTCTGCGGGGAGAAGTACAAGAGCGAGGACTGTACATAGCTACGCTCAGCCCCACAGCGGACCGGCAGTACCAGAGGGCCAACGCATCTCAATTTGCAACACCTTCTTGGTCGATCACCAAACTGTACCCGCTTGAAGTAACCGATTCGAAGACTTTAGATGGTAAACTTTTTGTTAAAGTACATTATACAGAAGGCGAGTGGGCACCCCAAACATATAATGAATGGCGAGAGGCCAAGGACATATTTGATGTACCTGATTGCTATATTCATGGTACACCAGAGCAATGGGAATTTTTGTGTAGAACAGTTAAAGTCTGATATCAAACAAAGTCTACATGGACAACGAAAGATTGATAGTATATTAAATTTGGAAGTGCCTGTTGCCCATAGCATATTTGAAGAATGATCGCATTTGGGACGAAAGAGCAAAAAACACGAAATCGCAATTTGTTATCGAGTCCCTTTCGAACTTTGACGGTGTGCTAGGGAAAGGATGGAATACTAGGATTTTAGGCAAGGTGACGTTGCCTATGTGGAGACGAACACTGCCACCTTCTGGCTGATGGAGATACGGCCATATAAATACATGTCTGTAAAGAACATAAATCAAAATGTCATACAGGTTTGTGAATTTTAATTATGTGGGAACCATGTTATACACAAAAGTTGATTTCATGTTGCCACTAATTTGTATCCTAGGATATGGAAATAAAACAATTTCAAAAAAACAAAATTGTCAACAACATTAACAATATTTTCATTTAAGAATTACAAACATGATACCTGTTTTTTTTTTGCCAGTTTGAATAATTACACTACTGCTATTGGAATTCTATACTTTTGCTTTTTTAGTCAAGAAGGCCTTGTGGTTCTTAAGATGTGCTAATACAAGAGGAAGATCATTTGAAGACTATTCAGTGTTAACTGTCATGACCTAAAATTTTCAGGTGAAACTGACATTTTAATTATTTGACAGATTCTGTGTAAGATGCAAGTTTCATGAATATTTTAATTTTGATGTTTAATTCAGTATATCTTAATAATATTTTAGACTTTGATCAGTACTACATGTAAATAGGCAGTCTTGCTACATTGTATATTGACAGATAATAACAGGGATAAACTAACGCAACACCGGTGCAGTGTGTGCGATATGCGTGGCACAACGCTTACGTGCAAAGGTGCTTTTATTAAGTGGGCATACTTTGATGTGTGGATAAACAAAAGCCTAACAATTCCACCCATTTAGTACTGATCAAAGTAGAAGTTGTTATTTGATTTTATTTTCTTTGATTTTATTTCCACATTCAAAGTTTAAAATACAATGTAAAAGCAAAGCATACAAAAACATATCATATACATAACAACTACTACTGCAAATATACATTTACATAATTATATACAAACAAGTAAGGCATGAAAAAAAAAACAACAACAACAACAACAACAACAACAACAACAAAAAAGACACCATAGATTGAAAATACAGAAGGGGGAAAAGTATAAACCGTATTTGAATGTGGGTGGATCACCAAAAGCCAAAATAAAGGCTTATCTAGGGCAGTCCCCGAGAAACTTACAAAAGACTGGATAATGAATACTTGTATAGGGATTAGAGAGACAGAGAGGGAGGTAGTGAGAGAGAAAGTAGAGAGGGGGAGGGGAGATAAAAAACTAAAAGAGTTTGTTTACATGCATGAACAGTTCTAAGAGTGATTGCACAGCATAATATACAATTTGAATTTCTTTTTAAAATTGGATAATGTTGGACACAATTTTAATTCATTTGGTACCATATTCCAGCTTTTTGATCCTACAAAGGTAATGGTAGTTCTTGAGAAATTATATTTATACAATGGTAGACGTACATTCCCCTGAGCTCTTGTGTTGTGTTGATGAATTGCACAATTGAGATTAAAAATATTATTAAATATGGATGGAAGCGAGCCTTTAAAATACGAATACATACAAATTGCAATTTGGAATTGATTCAATTGATATATAGTTAAAATATTTAATTTATAAAACAAAGGAGAGCTATGGCTAAGAGGTTGGGCATTACACATTATTCTTATTACACGTTTTTGAAGTATATACAGCCTATTGCTAATTGATATTGCACAATTTCCCCACACTATATTGCAATATGATAAATAAGGTAAAATCAGTGTATTATACAACATTAAAACAACTTTCATTGGAACAATGGGCTTTACACGATAAATAACACCAATTGCTCTACATATTTTACAAGATATTTCATTGACATGTTCTCTCCATGATAATTTTGCATCAATTGTTACGCCTAAAATTTTTATTTTATCAACCTTTTGAATATCAATATTACCAATTTTAATTTGAAGCTTGGCATTATCTACAAATAAATGTTTGGGCTTAAAAAGCATGTAACATGTTTTATCCATATTAATAATTAAACGATTTGCAATAAACCACTTACGAATATTGTTCATTTCCGTATTGACTATATTATTCAATTCAACTATATCAGTGCCTGAAAAAAATAAGTTTGTATCATCTGCAAACATAATTGAAAAGAATAAATCACTAACATACTGAAAATCATTCACAAATAACAAAAATAGCAATGGTCCAAGCACAGATCCCTGTGGAACACCCGTTTGTATGTACTGTGTGTCAGATGAACAATTTTCGACATAAACAAATTGTTTACGATTAAAAAGGTAACTGTGAAACAATTTCAAAATGTTTCCTCTTATGCCATAATGCTCCAATTTTTTCAATAATATATCATGGTTTATACAATCGAAAGCTTTCGAGAGGTCTAAAAAGATTCCTATTAAAAATTTCTTTTGTTCAAAAATATTGGCAAGATTATGAGTAAATTCTAAAAGTGCAGTACTTGTTGAGTAGCCATGTCGAAAACCAAATTGCCTTTCATATAAAATATTATTCCTCTCTATATAACTCATGAGTTTATTATACATTATTTTTTCAAATGTCTTTGTAAATACTGACAATAATGGAATCAGTCTATAGTTTGATGCCATATTTTTGTCACCCTTTTTAAAAACTGGAACTACTTTAGCTAATTTAAGTTGGTCCGGAAATACTCCGCACTCCAATGAAAGATTAAAAATATTGCACAATGGCTGTAAAATAAAAAGTAATAGTCTTTTTATACACTTTAACATTAACATCATCAAACCCCGGGCTCTTATTAACTTTAAAATCACAAACAACTTCTAAAATATCGGCAAGAGTTATTGGTGCTAAAAACATAGAATGGGGTAATCTTTTTTTTAAGTAATATTCAAAATCAGTTTCACAATCTACTAACTTTTCTGTGAGCTTACCTCCTATTGTGCTAAAATAAGCATTACAACAATTTACAATATCATGTTTGTCTTCTTTTAAAATACCTTCATCTATAATTGATTTACATTGATCTTTAGTATTGGATTTATTAAGAATTTTGTTTATCATTTTCCATGTTTTATTCATATCACCATTTAATTCATTAAATTTATTTATATAATATTCGCGTTTACACTTTCTCATTTGTGTATTAAATACATTTCTAAATTTATTGAATCTTCTTTTTCTTATTACTGTAGGATTCTTAACATACTTCCTATACAATACATGTATCTTTTGGAACATTTTACGCAACGAATGATTAAACCAGGGTTTCTTTTCCTTTTTCAATTTCGATTGAACTTTCTTGACAGGAAAACATTTATTATAAAGGAGCATATATTGATTAAAAAATGATTCAAATCTGTCATTTACATCATCAAAATTGTGTATAAATAACCAATCTTGTTCACATAACATGGTACTAAACCGGGCAATAGATTTGAATTGAATTGAATTGAATTTATTCCACATTTGCATAAAAAACATGAACATATATACATACAGTTGAATTAAAACAATATAGCATAACACATAAGAACAAGTATAACAGAAGAGAAAACAAAGAAAACACAAAATTGCACTAACATTATGTAAATGTGGGGATTATAAAAAGTCACAAATGACTTATAAGCATAACCCCTGGATATTTAAAACTGAAATAAGAGTCAAGTGATAAGGAAGAAAAATAACGTTACTATTAACATATTTCACAAAGATAGGAAATAATAATGAAGCATGAAATGCTAAAGGTTATTAAAAATGTACTCTTTAAATTTAAATTTAAATATATTCAGCGATTTTGCATTCTTGATATTTTCAGGTAAACTGTTCCACAGCAGTGGACCATTGTATGATATTAATGTACGTGAGAGGGAAGATTGACCATAAATAACACGATAATTTAACTTTCCTCTGGTATTGTAAGAATGAATATCAATATTTCTGTCAAAGAATGAATGGAAATTTGTAGGTAATAAATCATTAAAATATAAATACATAAATATACCGACATTATAATTATACAGTGCATGTACAGGCAACATTTAAAATTTGTTAAATAGAGGGGCAGTATGTGCTCTAAAACCAGATTTAGATATTATACGTAACCAACGTTTCTGTAATATTAATATTCTATTTAATAAATAATTATTTGAAGATCCCCGAATTGAAATTCCATAATTTAAATGACACAATATAAGAGTATTATATAAAGTTAATAATATAGTTTGTGGTATGAACTCAGACAATCTATTTATAACACCAATATTTCTTGAAACCTGATTACACAACTTATTAACCTGACTTTTCCATTTCATATTATCATTTATATAAATTCCAAGAAACTTAACAGTTTCAACCCTTTGTAACTCAACATCATTAATATATATCTGGACAGATTGTTTATCAGTAGTCTTTTTACCAAATACCATACATTTTGTTTTCTGAATATTTAACACTAACTTATTATATAAAAACCATTCATTAACTTTGTTTAATTCAATATTCATTGTGGTTTTTAAACAATTTAAATCTTTATGACTAAAAAATATATTTGTATCATCTGCAAAAAGGACAAATTGCAATAAATCGGAACCCAAATTGAGGTCATTAATATATATAAGAAATAACAGAGGTCCTAAAATTGATCCTTGTGGAACGCCACAGAATACACTTTTAAATTGAGATTGAGTTGAATTAAACATTACACATTGCTTGCGATTACTTAGGTAGCTACTAATTAAATCAAAAGAAATTCCCCGTATTCCATAGAAAGACAATTTATTTAAAAGAATATTGTGGTCTATACAATCAAAAGCCTTTTTCAAATCAATAAAAACCCCAATAGTTATATCATTTTTATCAAAAGCATTTATTATATTATTCACAGAATCTATCAAAGCATGTGTTGTTGAGTGTTTTTCACGAAATCAAAATTGTTTATTATACAAAATATGATGCATGTCAAAGAAATTAATCAATCTAGTATAAATACATTTTTCTAGTATCTTAGAAAAACATGTTAATAGTGATATTGGTCTATAATTAGAGTATACATTTTTTGCTCCGCCTTTATGAACAGGAATAACTTGTGATATTTTACAGCTAGTTGGAAAAATGCCTTTTTGAAAACACAAATTAAAAATGTGACAAAGAGGTTTACACAATACATGAATAGCTAAATTAACAACATAATTATCAATGGAATCAATTCCAAGGGATTTACCACTTTTCAAAGAGCATGCAATTTCTATTATTTCCTTTTCAGTAACTGGTTTTAAAAATAGGGTAGACTGGAGGGGTTCTTCTTTATAATATTTCATATACATATTTTCTATAGGTTGTGCATTCGCATTAGTCAAAGTTTGTCCTACATTAATAAAATATTCATTAAATCCATTTACAATGTCATTTTTATCATTAATTATATTACCATTCTCACAAAATTCAATGTTATCAACATCAAAATGATTTCCTCTTTTATTATCTAAAAGGTCATTTATCATTTTCCAAGTCTTACCTAAATTATTTTTAACTGCATTAAATTTCTGAGTATAATAATTCCTTTTTTCTTTTTTAACATCATTAACATACTTATTTTTGAAAGTTTTATAAGTACTTTTATTTTTCTCAGTGGGTTTTCTAAGATATTTTTGATACAACCTATTTTTCTTTCTATACATTCGTTTTAAGTGTACATTAAACCATTGATTCTTTTTATGAGAAGTGTTTACCTCTTTAACTGGAAAGCATTGATCGTATATTTCAAGAATAACTTTCATAAAATTATCATACAATTCATTAGGATCATTATTTCTATTTGAAATTATAAACGAAAAATTAACATTTAATAATTTGGCCAAGAACTTACTTACATTGCTGTCATTAATTTGTCTTTTAAAGTGTTTTCTATTGATATTACACGGTAATGAATAATCAAACAAAGAAAATATTGGAAAATGATCAGAAATATCACAAATAATAGAAACAGAGATTAAATCATTAGAATTATTCACAAAAATATTATCAATCAATGTAGCCGTTGTTTGCGTAATTCTAGTTGGAGATGTAATGAGTGGGTGAAAAGAAAATGATGACATAGTATCTAAGAACTCATTTACATAATTCAACTGATCAATTTTCTTAATGTCAATATTATAATCGCCCATGAATATACAATCTTTATGCTCTACACTTATTTTTTCCATTATTTCTTTAATAATATGTATAAATTGAATAACTGTGTTCTCTGGTGGTCTATAAAAAACACCAAGAATCATATTTTTACCAGCTTTAGGAATTTCAATAAAACAACTTTCACAAATATTATTAAACACATTCAAATCATCCCTTATTTCATATTCAATATTACTTTTTATACCAAATCCTATTCCACCACCTTGCTTTTCACTTCGGCCTAAACCAACATATTTATAATCGTTAAAGATAGTATTTGGTGACATATCGGTTTTTATCCATGTTTCTGAAAGGCCAATAATATCAAACGCAAAATCCAATGAACACAATAAATTTTCAATTTCAAAATAATTTCTATTTAAACTTCTACAATTAAAATGTATTAAAGAAAATGAATTATTAGGGCATGCATTTAATTTGGGTTTTTATTTCATCTGGAGTTAATTGATATTCATTAGACATTATAATAATGAGTACATAGTATTATGAAAGAATGCAAATTTAAAATTGTTACATGTTAATTTAAAAAGTATAGTATGAAATCTTTGAAACAATGTGTAATCATAAGAATAGAAGAAGGAGATACACATGCATACACATAACTAAATATACAACATACACAAATACACAAATAAAATCAATAATTACTAAAAAACCTAGCATTAAAAGTTCGAATGTCCAGGTTATTTGAATTGATCACACCTAAAAGATCATTGATACAAGGAATCAGCTTCTATTATAGATGTTATTGTTTGATGCATGTGAGTTTTTTGATCTCATCTGGGTCGTGGTAAGTTTTGTAAGTCTCTTTCGCTAGTGATGTGCTTTGTCATTTATCACACGTTTATAATAGAAAGATTGAGGTAGTGTACTTTTTATATTACGAGATATTGCGAATATTGCACAATGGTCACTGAAATCACAAGAGAATATACCAGAGTAGCATATATTATCTATATTATTCGTAAAAATATTATCTAAAAGAGTCGCACACTCAACAGTGACTCGTGTAGGCTTAGAAATTAAAGGAGTAAAAGAAAAGGATGTTAGCAAGTCTAAGAAACTATTTGATGATGTATTCAAACTCAATAAATTTACATTGAAATCTCCAAGTAAAAGACTCTCCTTTTTTTCATTTGATATTTTTTGTAAAATTATTTCAAGTTTATCAATAAAAGATAATATTGGTTTATCTGGAGGTCTATATATAATATTAACTATAACATTTTTATGAGAATGTAAATAATGTACTTCGATACAAATAGATTCAAAAACATCATCCATAATTTCTAAGTCATGTCGTCTTTTGAAATCAACATCCTTATGAACATAAATACCTACACAACCTCCTCGTTTGTGAGTACGATTATTGGCAAGAAAAGCATAATTAGGAATATTTAAAAATGTGCATTCACTCTCTTTTAACCAAGTCTCTGTTAATCCAATTATATCAAATTTTAAGTCAAAACAGTCTAAAAACATGTTCATATTATCAAAATTCTTCTTTAAGCTTCGGCAATTAAAATGTATCATAGATAATTGTGTATTATCAACAAAAGTTTGAATATTAAATTCATCAGGAGTCACATACGGGGAATCAAAAGGTAATCTATCTGATATCGTATCCATGTTTAACTAGGGCAAGGCTGGCGTTCATATGCTGTGATGTTATGCATGTAGATTGGGATTGAAAACATACCAATAAAAGAGAAAGCATTGTAATGAAAGTTTGCAATTTACAAAAGGCAAGGGAATGTAAGAAGAAATACAAAAAATATATTTGTTAAGCTAAAAGTGAAACAACATACAAAAAAGAAAAGAAAACGTTAAAAACATTCAAAAATGATTTTAAATGATTCAAAAGTCTGTGACGAGAATAAATATGTTAAAATGGCATGCAGCCAGGAGCGAAATGATTTTCGAAATGTTGACTTTGAGGATTAAAATGTATCATGTCTAACTCACGAGTCTAAAGTCTTCTCAGATCATCGATACTGTTTATTCCGCGTTTCATCGGGTCACCACCAGTCTTGATCAGCGCAATGATGCGGCCGTCTGCTGTCCAGGCATCTTGAACTTGCTCACATTTCTTTGCCTCCATCAGTAGCTTTGCGTTCGTGCTTGTGAGATCTTCTTGTATTGACTTTCTTTGACCTGCTAATTTTCGGCGATTCCTCATGATGAGTTGTCGCATTCGATAGGACACGAATTTGACAATGATGGGACGCGGTGCATGCTGATCTCTCTTCCTTGGATCCGGTTCCTTCCTCCTCTGGGTCATTTTTGTGCGATCGCTCTATGTCCGCCATGCTGAGCGGGACCTTGAGGGTGTCGTTGGCCAATTTGATGATGGCCTCATCTGTATCCTCGCGATCTTGTTCGGCGATTCCATAAAATCTCAGGCAATTGCGTCTCGAGTACTGCTCTTGAGTGTTGGCGTTTCGTCTTGAAGCATCAATGGCTTCACCTTGTGATTTCACCCTCTCCTCCAGCGCCTTGATCTTCCGATCTCGTTCTCTGGCTCCCGACTCTAGCTCGAGGACTAGACCTTCCAGCTTCTCAACTGTCGTTGTCAGCTCAGCAAGCCGTTTGTCAACCTCCTGCTCCACCAGCTTCAGGAAATGATCATTTGTCAGGATGTCCTGTATGACTGAAGAGATGACGTTCTGCTGTACAGCCTTCGCACTTCCAGTACTCCCACTGACGCTAGCTTTCCCAGATGACCTTAATGACCTTGCATTCACTGAGTCTGAAGGTGAAGCCATGGTGAAGATGAATGCATGCAGTGTGGGGAGATAATCCGCCAAGTGAAATGGTCAGCGAACTTGTTGAATAGGGGTATTCAGGAATACAATGGTTGGTGGGTAAGTCATTTCACGGTTGGCTTGGGTTGAATAAACCGAACAAGTCCCAATGAGACACTACTATAGTATACACTGTGTACATACAATGCAACCAGATGGTTTCATAAAAATGAATACATGGGACTGTAGGCAAGTTCTTATATGTCCTCTGTCTCAGTGAATAAAATTCAACTCCAAAGTTAGGTATTTGTATTCCACAAGTTTGCTTTAAAAATGACTCCTTGCTCCTAGCTGCTTCTTACTGCTTCATATTGATGCTACATTGTCCGTTTACATGTGTCGAAAAGTGCGAATTTCTGGCATCATAATGGAGAGAACTTCTTGGTAGGTTGCAAGCTATTTGGACTCTTCTCGCAAAATTTCATTATATAAATAGTATAAGTAGTACAAAAGTAGTCTGTGTTTGTGCGATGTGTGTTTTGTTGAGAGTTTAAGTATTACTTTCAAGTGTTTCATACTCATTATAATCTTAAAGATGAAGATTTGTTTTGGAAACGCCCCCCCCCCCCTTTCCAAAAATGAAATTGAATCTCTTATTACCAATAATGTGAAAGATTATGTTTTGACTAATGCGTGATGATACACATTTTGACTAGAAACCACCTACTAATTGATGTATTTGTTAAATTATCATATATGTCCGCTATGGACAGATATCGCGAAGGTGGTCGTATTGTTGATACACAGCAGCGTGGATGCATACAAACCATATGGCAATTGCGCATGTGTATAATTCGCCCAAGCAAATCGCTCGTAGACGTGCCAAGCGGATGGTGAATATAGGCTCAATGTCAACGGCTTTCATAAACGTTTTTTACTGATTTTTCTGCATTTGACAATTGTACGGTTCAGAATTTTACAAACAGGCTGCTTTTTATGTTATTTCAATAATACTAATCAATTAGTTCGACCAAAAAAGCTATTTCCCAAAACAAATCTTCGTCTTTAACCCTAACTTACCTTGGAGGGGGGGGGGGGGGGGGGTGCGGGGGGAGTTCATCCATGGTCGAGATCCCACCCCCCCCCCCCCCCCCCGGCCAGGAATTTAAGCTCACAAAATAGCCCAAGTAAGTTAGGGTTAAACCAAAACTGATTGTTGTGGTGGTGCTTAAGTTTGATTAAAGGTGCAAAACGGTGGGGTCTAAAGGGTGTAATTTGTTGACAGTTTAAATTCTTGCAAGTGTTACATTTTTATTGTAATTTAAACCAAAAGTGATTGTTGTGATGCTTAAGTTTTTAAAAGGTGCTAAACGTAAGGGTCAGCATCTGTGTCTCCAGCAGGTTAGGATACAGTCTGTGATACAGCCAGGTGAAGTGGGACAACAAGGAGTAAACAAAATCGCCAACATGCACGTCTTGTTTTGTGTTATTGGTATGATTATATCTTTGCATCATTATACAGGCTCATAGTTTACTATGTAAATGTGCTTTTGTATTATTCACGATTATTCAGTGCTTGTAATGTCATGAAGAAAAGCATCAAACCAGTCTTAATTTATATTTGCCAAACTAATCTGCATGCTGGATGCGGTTCATTTACCTACCAGCTACATACCCACATCAGAGACTGTATCCACTCTGTGCAAAGTTCTGCATGCATGTTTTGCACTACTGTATATGTTTGTCTAGCTGGCAGAGCTAGCTTGAGGTAAGTTTGAGTGAGCTAGTCAAGCCAGCTGGACTAGTGTTACATTAGTACATCCAGCTGGACCAATGTATCACTAGTCCAGCTGGGTACCATCTGGACTTATTTAACCCTAATAAGGCCGGGGGGGCCATAATGCCCCCCCCCCCCCTCCGCAATTGTTTGTATTGCTCCAAAACGCTATACGATGACGCGCCGCGGCTTGGTGGCTTTTTTTCTATTGGATCTTGCGCACATTTTAAAACAAACATTTTGAAAATCGGACCTACCGTTACAAAGTCACATGACCTTTTGTCTATGCATGTCAGCCCGAAAATCGCTCAATTTCGTGATTTGTGTACAAAACATATGGAAATATAAATGTTCGTAAAATGAGGTGTATCATTACTTATTTGTTGTTGTTTGCATTTTATATGTTGGTTTTGGGGTTCGAAATAGTTAAATTATAGTTAGAAATAAAATAAACAACAAAACAATAAAATACATGAGTTAAAAAAAACAAAGAAATACATAAGAAATTAACAAAACAATAGAAAACATAAGGAAGAACCGGGCTCTTCTACATTTGTTGTCGTATTATCATTCCATATGCTCTAGCGAAAACCAGTGTTTAATTATGAAGAATATATGATGGTAACAATATGAATTTCATGACTAATTTGCATAAATGACCATAAATATGCAAAAAAAAGAATTTTTCAAAATTTTAAAAAATTACCATTGTATTCTATACACTTCACTTATCATGCGTGCACAATTTTACGGCGATCGGCCGCTCCGCGGCCGAGATCTTAAGGTGGGGGGGGGGGGGGGGGGGGGCATAATGGCGCCCCCCCCCCCCCCGGCCTGCTGAAGACCTCAAATAGCCCGGTTTTTTAGGGTTAAAGCTAGTCCATAACTAATCAATCGACTAGCCTAAACTACGTTAGTTAGTCCATCCAGCTGGACTAATGTAACACTAGTCCAGCTGGGTACCGTCTATGCGTACCGTACCGGCGATATTTCAACCTGTATTTTGTACTTTTATTCTACCTTTCAATTGTAGATGTGTATAAACCAATTAATATGTCGTTAATGTATTCACATTATTGTTTTCACATAATAAAACTAACCAATCATGTATCATTGAGGGGGGGGGGGGGGGCTAGGGAGGGGGAGGGGGCTGCAGTCCTCCACAACTTGTCTGGCTTAAAACAATACAATACATAAGCATTAAATAACAATTAATAAACACAAATGCAATGTGGTCAGCTTTAATGGTCTGATATGAAACAATACTCTTTAAATCATAATTCCTAGTTATAACACACACATATCTATTCATTAAACACATTGACAGCCAGCATTATGTTGAACATACTTCCTCACATCTTATCATTCAAGACATTTTTGCTCCACGCTTTTTTCAATCAAAATGTAACATATTTTACAAAAGGTAAGTGCATGGGCAACTCAATCATGATAATGTTCTCACTATTTAACTGAAGAGCACTATGTATGAAAACAACCACTCAGCACATTTCTAATATTGACAAAATAAACAAGCAGTTAAGACTATTATCGTGTGAAATTTGAAAATCTTGCAAATTTGCTTTACTCATCATCTCATCTCATAAAGGTGAATTAATCAAGACATACAAACACTTGTATGTATTAAGTTTCATACAATCTTGTAAATTAACATTTTTTTTTAACAGTAGGCCTACATGCCAGTGGATGGGTGGGGGGGGGGGGGGGGGTGGCGCGTACGTACCCCACGACCAAATTCAGAAAGATCCACTTTTTGCTGGTCTCGGGTCCACTTTTTACCAGTCTCGAGTCCACTTTGTATTAGTCTGGACCATCTTAACTGGTTTACATGACTCTCAGCCTATAAACTCTCAGCCTCGGAAACTGTTGCTGAGTGGTCTTGGTCCTGTGTTGGTAAATTACGCAACTCCCCATGAAAATTCCTGGCTACAGACCTTTAACAGTATGTGCCAGGGGGTTGGGGGAGGGGGGGGGGGGGGCGGTACGGTACCCTACCCCCAAATTCAGAAAGATCCACTTTTTGCCGGTCTCGGGTCAACTTTATACCGGTCCTGAGTCGACTGGCCTTGTTAAACACGACTCTCAGCCTATGATCTCGCCTCGTAATTGTTGGCGAGTAGTCTCTGTCCCGTTTTGGTAAATTATGCACCTCCCAAAGAAAATTCCCTGGCTACTGGCCTGCACATTTTCTGGAATGTAAGGGAGCCTGGCAGGTATCGCTTGTTTGGGGTATTGTTCCTGCCGTAGTTAGACGAACAGCAGCAGAATGCTTTGATGTGGTCCCTGATCTTCTCCTTCTGTTCATTGAAGTTTTCACCTTTCATGGCGCCCTCCTCGTCTCTGGTTATGGGTTACTGTACAGTTGTTCTGCCAGGGCGTCATTTCATCAGGTTGCCGAGACGTTTCATGCCGAAAGCAAGGATGGCCTGGGAGCTCACCGAGCACACCTCCACACGTGTCATTAATCTGTAATTGAAAGTGAAACAATTGTAAATGGAAAGTTGGTTATTAACTGAATGTAATAAGGTGTTTTTTAACATGGCTGAGAAGACTGCTACAATTTCAGCTACCTGTATTATTCATAAAAGATAATCAAAACAAAAAAACCTAATCACACAAAGCATACATGACATATTTATTACAGTAGAATTTATTTTATTTCAAAATTTGTATTGAATAGACAAGTTTGAATAATAAGCATGAACCCCCCCCCCCCCCCCCCCCCCCCCCCCCCCCCCCCCCTACACCATAGCAAGAATACCCTAAACAACTACAAAACTCAATTTAATACAACATCATTGCAATGAGATATTTTATATCAACAATCTTCTTTGCCCACAAATTACAATTCAGGCCTGTAGCCAGGGGAGTTGCGTTGGGTGCGTATAACATGCACCCCCCCCCCCCCCCAAAAAAAAAAAATAAATAAATACAAAATACAAAAATCAGAAAGGGCCACTTTTTGCCGGTCTCGAGTCCACTTTTCACAGTTACCGGCTGACACGACTCTCAGCCTGTGGTCTCGGCCTGAACATTTTTTGGTAAGTGGTCTCGGTCCCGTTTTTGTAAATTAGGCACCTCCCCATGAAAAATCCTGGCTACGGGTCTGCAATTAAAACAGACGACTCAAATGAAAAACTTACGTGAAATGTTGGGCAAAGTTCCGCCCTTCTCTTTGTTGCAGACCATGTCCTAACTTGATGGCGCATGACAGGATTGGCACATGATGAACGAAGCTTGTTTGAGTCTCTGTAGCTCAGTCCCGGAAAGTTTCTGTGATATCTCCTAGTTGTGAAGCATGTGTTGACCATCCAATGGCTGATGGTTTCCCTATTGATAAAACAAAGTCAAAAGTGCATTGTAAATATCGGGTATTCTACGAAAACAAGGGACAATGTTTCCTACAAATTTACTCCTGACTTTGTATAGGATTCAATGAAGACCTTACTTACTTAGACTTAGTAGCTCCCGCGTCGTCCGACGCATGAGGCGGTCATCACTCTCCAGCTGGGTCTGTCAGCAGTTAGAGTCTTAATGTCTTTTCCAACTTGTAAGGCTGCCTTTGAGATCTTGTTGGATGTTTTGCTTCCAGTTCATTTTGGCCTGCCCCTTCGTCTTCTACCCAGGGGGGTCCACCATAGAGCTTGGTTTGCTAGGCGGTCAGGGGGAAGACGTGCTACATGGCCCAACCACTTCAGGCGCCTTTTACAAATTGTTGCGGATACTAGGGGCTGCTTAGAACGTTCTCTAACTTCCTTGTTTGTGATGAAGTCATTCCACTTGATGTGCAGGATCTTTCGTAGGCATTTTGAGTCAAAAGCATCCAGTTTCTTTTCATGAGTAATTTTCAAGTACCATGTTTCACAGCCATACAAAAGGGTCGACAGTACATTTGTATTGTAGAAACGAAGCTTGGTATAAATTTACTCCTCGATCAGGAGTGAACCCCAAAGTCAAAGACCAATGTATAAATTTACTTCTGACTTTGTACAGGATTCAATGAAGACAATGTATAAATTTACTCCTCGATGAGGAGTGAACCCCAAAGTCAAAGACCAATGTATAAAATTACTCCTCGATCAGGAGTGAATCCCAAAGACCACTGACAATTATGTAAGGGTCAAGCTTTGATCGAGGAGGATCTACGCGGACGTCCTTTCTATCACGATAGGTATTTCGAAATGAACGCATCGTCGTTTTACATGTACATGAATGCACGTCGTTCAGTGTATGCAACGAAGTGCCGCCAAATTATAATACACGCGAATTCCTATTGGTCGAATTATATGCTAACGATATGACGTAATGGAATGTAACAATAGAAAATTGGGCCATGAACGGGTTCTAGGATTACTACCCCCTGGACAACCACCCCCCGGACAATTACCCCCCGGACAACTACCCCCTTAGGACAATTACCCCCCGGACAATTACCACCCGGACAATTACCCCCCTAGGACAATTACCCCCCAAGACAATTACCCCCCAAGACAATTACCCCCAAGACAATTACCCCCCAAGACAATTACCCCCCAAGACAACTACCCCCCAAGACAACTACCCCCCGGACAACTACCCCCGGACAACTACCCCCCGGACAACTACCCCCCGGACAACTACCCCCGGACAATTACCCCGACAACTACCCCCCGGACAATTATCCCCCCGGAATATTACCCCCAAGACAACTACCCCCCGGATAATTACCCCCCTAGGACAATTACCCCCCAAGACAATTACCCCCCAAGACAATTACCCCCCAAGACAATTACCCCCCAAGACAATTACCCCCCGGACAAACTACCCCCCGGACAACTACCCCCCGGACAATTACCCCCGGACAACTACCCCCCGGACAATTACCCCCCCGGAATATTACCCCCCAAGACAACTACCCCCCGGATAATTACCCCCCGGATGATTACCTCCCAGAAAATCACCCCCCGGTCGATAACCCCCCCGGACAACTACCCCCCTGGAATATCCCCCCCCCCCCCCCACCAAAACAATTCCCCCCCCCTCCCCCAAAAGACAATTACTCCCCAAGACAACCACCCCAAGACAAAATATGTGATCTCTCAGGCCGATAGCCTGGATTTTTCAAGGCGGTGGGTTTGGGCTTTGGGGGTGCCTATATTCAAAAACGGGACCAAGACAACTGGTTGAGTCGTGTAAGTGGTGTGTGTGTGTGTGGGGGGGGGGGGGGGGGTCTGTCGCTGATTTAGACCACTGTTTTAGTTTTTGTAAGCAGGGAGTTGGGGTCGTCAAATGCGTCAAATGGGCCGATTGCTGCACGAGACCGAGAACGATAAAAAGTGGACTTTTCTGAATGAGGAGGGGGGGGGGGGGGGGGGGGGGGGGTGGTTGAGGGTGGGTGTGTGTACGCACCCAAAGCACCCCCATGCTACGGGACTGCCAATACACGAATATACTTCAGACATCGTACGATATCGCAATCCGAAATGTAGGTAAAACCACTGTGCGGCATCCGGTGCATTTGTGACCTAGGCGTATTAGGTGAGCGGCGAGAGGCCAAAAAGTGGCTTATTTCTTGACTTTAATGCCCCCGGCTGGATTAAAGCAACAACATACCTCATTTTAAAGGGAATTTTCTGAATTTTCTGAAATGATCATTACATAAAAATTGTACTTTTATGATGCAATATTCAGGACTAAACTAGTATTAACTGCATAAGACAATATGCATTGCCAATGTGTACAACTATACAATTTCTTTATCATAAAAAAAAGGAACAAAGCATACGACGATTAATATCGATGGTGCAACCCATAGTAAAAATTTAAAGGGTATCCATGTAGACTTTCTTGTTGCCTAGCAACATCATTTTACCTAGCAACCACGCATTTAACTAATACTTAGAGCTTCTTTTGCACGGCTATTCACATTTCTGCTTTAATGGCTTTTAAATCTTTGAATTTATACTAAACGTTGATAGTGCAGCACTTATGATATGATATATTCACAATTATACATAGTGACCATATCGTTGCCTAGCAACACTTTGTGACCTAGCAACCACCCATTTTTAATTTTATTTAAAGATGGTTCTTTACATTTCTGTGGCATTTTACAAATATACAATGTCAAATTTTTGAAATAAGAAACAAAGCATACAGCGATTGATATCGATGGTGCCACCCATAGTAAACATTTAAAGGGTATCCATGTAGACTTTCCTGTTGCCTAGCAACAGCATTTTACCTAGCAACCACGCATTTAACTAATATGTACAGCTTCTTTTGCACGGTTTTTTACTTTTCTGCTTTTATGGAATTTAATTCTTTGAATTCATAGTAAACATTGATAGTGCAGATATGAAATAGTAACACTTATACATAGTGACCAATATCGTTGCCTAGCAACACTCTTTGACCTAGCAACAACCCATTTGACTTATTCAAAGATGGTTCTTTACATTTCTGTGACCTTTTGCTGCATTTACCTTCAGTATGTTGAGTATATAGTATTTACATTTGATGATGCAATATTCCAAATGATTGGCATTAATAATATAGACTATTATGTTAGCTATTACAACATTTAAAACTTAATCAAGAGACACGGTTCCTTTTTTAGATTTGCGTTGACCATGCATTTTGTATGTTTTTTACACATTTTTACAGTAAAATTATTATCTTTCAAATGTTTGCATTTTCCTATGAATGCAATTTCCTTAAAATGTCATTAGGTACTATTATCTGTAAAATACAATATACATTGTTTATGTGTAAACATGTGTATGTTATATTAAGATTATAAAGCAACAGAGCATAAAACAAAGTATGGATGGTGCAACACATATGCGACTATCCATGGAGACCATTATGTTGCCTAGCATCAACATTTTACCTAGCAAGCACATATTTGACTTAAAGTTAGTAGATTGTTTACCCTTCCTTAGCAATTTCCTGCTCTATAGGCCTGTTTTACTTTGTGTACTCAGTTAACATTGATTACACATGGAAACTGGTATGTTGCCTAGCAACATCATTCAGTCTATCAACCACACATTGTATTCTATATTTGGAAGATTCTTTCACATTTCCTGGGTACTTTCTTGCTTTATAGGCTTACATTGAGTTGGGTTAGCGGTAAACCTTTTTGTTGCAACACACATATAATACTGTAGATTATCATATATTATCATGTTGCCTAGGAACACTATTTTACCTAGCAACCACCCATTTGACTTATTTTCAATGTGTTTTACACTGGCCTTCCTCAGGACTTTTATGTTCAATTGGGTGCACGTCAAACTGACTTAGACGCGAGAGATCCCCGGTTCGAACTGACCATCGGACAATGCATGCGTCTTTAGCAATACATTTGAGCTAACTCTTAAGCGGGGTGTGAGGGCGACTTTGCCCCCTAATTTTCCAAATAGCCCCCTAAAATCAGAAGGTAGCCCCTAAAATTAACATGGGTATTATGTGAAATATTTTGTGATTTCCATAAGATTGAATAAGTAGCCCTCTAAAATTAAATACTAATTCTTTTCTTGACTCTTGCTTTCTTATTGGCCTCCCCCACGCAGGAAACGGATTCACGGAACAGTTCGTCCCTCGGATAGGACGATACAATGACAGACAAGAAAAAAACATATTCAGGTTTCAGATCACAATACACAGAACATTTGCAAAGTGGCAGTGTCTGGCATGGAGTTAGAAAATATTTTGATCAAAGGCCAATGAATAGGCAGTTTAAAGTGTTTAGAATCAATTTGATGAGGTTGCTAACTTGATTTAGGAGTAGACTTTAAGGAAATTATTATAACTTACAGTATCGGTAAGAATTGGTTTGGTGCATTGATTTGGATGATCCGGAACGGGCACAGCCTCCCAACAAATGTTATAATGATATACGAATGTCAATGTAAAAAATATTGCCTTTGATACAGAGGTGGAATGTAGCAAGTGAAGATCAATGCATCATCATTAATCAATGATCTATCAATAGCTTCTCTGCTAGATTGTTGATTCCTGGCGCTTGCTCTCCTGAACTTGGTCATACAGACACGTCAGAGATCTGCATATTATGCTTGTATTAAGACTGGATTGTCACAGACTTACAATATTCTAGACTGATTCCAATGTGCATGCATGTTCTTCAAATACGGGATAGGTTGGTTAGGGCCTCTAAGGTATGGCTTCTGACTCAGGCAATCACATTGATCTCATTGGTAATTGATTATTGGGCATATACCAAATTAATGCTCTTGATATCGACGTTATCCTTCTACAAGAAACCCATTATGTGATAAGACGTGTGCATCTTAGCTTCGTGTCTATGGCTTCAAGCTCATCGCGGCCGTGCATCACGCCAAGTATATCTTGCTACCTACCTAAGACATGACCTGACATAATGGCCGTCCGTGCATCTCGCAAGATACTCCCTCTCTTACCTCATAGTCAACATCGTCCAGCTCTGATCAATATTGGTTTAGAGATCCCTCTTATCCAATCAAAGCCCCAATCGCGATGGAACTTTAGAAAAGCTGACTGGAAACCCTTTACAGATGATGTGGAGGAGATAAATCACCAATCTTGAACCAGTTCCCGAAAGCTACACATCTTTTCTGCAATCCTTCTTCTCAAGGACACTGCCAAGAAACACATCCCTCGTGGCTTTCGTAAAGACTACACACCTTGCTGGCTGCCATAATCAGAAGAGCTCCTCAAGCAGTACGAATCCACTCGTGATCCAGATATTGCAACATAACTCTTGTATTCCCCTGAAACTGCTAGACAAAAGCGCTGGCAAGAGACTGTAGAACATCTCAACCTTACACACTTGAGTCGGAAGGCTTGGAACCTTCTTCGACATCTTAAAGCAGCAACCCCGGTTCAACATCAACCTTCTAAACTAACAGCAAATGCTGTTGCTTCACGCCTGCTCCTTATTTCCAAGGTTCCTTCTACCAAGACATCACGTAAAGAAGTCAAGAAGAACCTTTCCAAGTCCTACTCAAAATCAGAAAGACTTCTCAACTTGCAAAATCTTATACTAGAGAAGATTTCGACATTGGCCTCTTATCCACAAAATCAGGGAAAGCAGCTGGCATTGATGGAATCTGCCCAGAATTCCTGAAGATTCGTGAGATAGGGCCTGACTGGCCTTATTCTTCACCTGCATCCACTATTCCGGAGTTATACCAAAGGCTTGGAGAGAGACTAAAGTGATTGCGATCCTTAAACCAGGGAAACCTGTGAACGACCCCAGGTAGCAAGCCAACGTTGGTCCAACGTTGGACCAACGTTGTCCAATTTTTTCGGCAACGTTGGTCCAACGTTGTCCGGCAACGTTGGACCAACGTTGCTTGCGTACGCCCAAACAACGCTGCTCCAACGTTGGCGAAAACAAAATACCAACGTTGGATCAACGTTGGTCCATTGTTGGAAAGTTGTCATTTGTCAACGTTGGACCAACGCTTTTCCAACGTTGATCCAAGGTTGGTATTTTGTATTCGCCAACGTTGGAGCAGCGTTGGTTGGGCGTACGCAAACGTTGATCCAACGTCAAAGCAACATGTGTCCAACAAGCATCCACCATATTTCCAACAAGCATCCAACATGTCTCCAACACTCATCCAACAAGCATCCAACATGTCTCCAACAAGCATCCAACATGTCTCCAACAAGCATCCAACGTTGGTCCAGCGTAATTCACCAACATTTCTCCAACGTTGGTCCAACGTTGATCCAACGTTGGTCCAACGTTGGTCCAACATTGGACCAACGTCTCACCGTACTAAAAAAATTAAATTAATATTCATATGACACGCCTATTGGTGACATCTAGAACATCCTATCCTAGCTTTGCCTTTACCTAAGACTAACCCTAACCCTATTCCTAGTCCTATTCCTATCCATATAGTCCTATTCCTATTCCTACACTCACTACATCTACATCATCCACTCAGCTTTATATAACCTAGCTTCTGTGTTAATATTTGTTTGATGGTTGGTATTTCGATAAAGTTGAATGTTTGGATAAAGTTTTAAGAATTTACACAAATACATCATGGAAACAAACCTTTAGAATGTTTTTGTAGATAAATAACTTACATATATTTCAAATAATGAGTAAATAATAACATTGGATTCATTCTGAACAATCAAATAACATGATTATTAATGCTGTTTGCAGTCATGATGATAACCACTCATGAATATTCATGAATAATAACCAACGTTCATCCAACGTTGAACCAACGTTGATCCAACGATGGCATACATCCTGCTTTCAGCAGCTAATTTTAAATCCTTTTATTATGCAAGGGGGTTTTGACCACCTGTGCTACGAGTAAAAAAATTACCTTTTCTAACATAACAGCTACATGTAGTGAACAACAGATGTGAAATGTTGGATTCTCGTTGGATTAACGAACGTTTCACTGTGGGTTACCGATGTCGATCCAACGTTGCTCTAACGAGATTGTCCAACCTCCATTTCACTTTGAGTTACCGATGTTGATCCATCGTTGGTGTTGTAATATAATACAAGTAGGCGAAATGCCATGTGTAACTCTGGCATAACAATAATAAATACTGGTAAATTACAAACTTGAGTGTCAGGGTAGACTACCCGACACCCAGAAGATGGAACCAGGGGATTATTCTGCCCCTTTCGTACGGTTGTCATCCCCTATGTAAGACCGACATTTACCTTAATGCAAAATGGTTTAACGTGCTAGTGCCAGGGTGGACTACCCAACGCCTAGATGATACCAAGGGATTATTCTGCCCTAAATGGTATTCATCTCTATCACAAATCTAACCCAGGTAGCAAGCCAACGTTGGTCCAACGTTGGACCAACGTTGTCCAATTTTTTCGGCAACGTTGGTCCAACGTTGTCCGGCAACGTTGGACCAACGATGGTTGCGTACGCCCAATCAACGTTGCTCCAACGTTGCCGAAAACGAAATGCCAACGTTGGATCAACGTTGGTCCATCGTTGAAAAGTTGTTATTTGTCAACGTTGGACCAACGCTTTTCCAACGTTAATCCAAGGTTGGTATTTTGTTGGAGCAGCGTTGATTGGGCGTACGCAAACGTTGATCCAACGTCAAAGCAACATGTGTCCAACAAGCATCCAATATGTCTCCAACATGCATCCAACAAGCAGCCAACATTGGACCAACGCTTTTCCAACGTTAATCCAAGGTTGGTATTTTGTTGGAGCAGCGTTGATTGGGCGTACGCAAACGTTGATCCAACGTCAAAGCAACATGTGTCCAACAAGCATCCAATATGTCTCCAACATGTCTCCAACAAGCATCCAACGTTGGTCCAGCGTAATTCACCAACATTTCTCCAACGTTGGTCCAACGTTGATCCAACGTTGGTCCAACGTTGGTCCAACATTGGACCAACGTCTCACCGTACTAAAAAAATTTAATTAATATTCATATGACACGCCTATTGGTGATATCTAGAACATCCTATCCTAGCTTTCCCTTTACCTAAGACTAACCTAACCCTAACCCTATTCCTAGTCCTATTCCTATCCCTATCCATATAGTCCTATTCCTATTCCTACACTCACTACATCTACATCATCCACTCAGCTTTATATAACCTAGCTTCTGTGTTAATATTTGTTTGATGGTTGGTATTTCGATAAAGTTGAATGTTTGGATAAAGTTTTAAGAATTTACACAAATACATCATGGAAACAAACCTTTAGAATGTTTTTGTAGATAAATAACTTACATATATTTCAAATAATGAGTAAATAATAACATTGGATTCATTCTGAACAATCAAATAACATGATTATTAATGCTTTTTGCAGTCAATGATAACCACTCATGAATATTCATGAATAATAACCAACGTTCATCCAACGTTGAACCAACGTTGATCCAACGATGGCATACATCCTGCTTTCAGCAGCTAATTTTAAATCCTTTTATTATGCAAGGGGGTTTTGACCACCTGTGCTACGAGTAAAAAAATTACCTTTTCTAACATAACAGCTACATGTAGTGAACAACAGATGTGAAATGTTGGATTCTCGTTGGAATAACGAACGTTTCACTGTGGGTTACCGATGTCGATCCAACGTTGCTCTAACGAGATTGTCCAACCTCCATTTCACTTTGAGTTACCGATGTTGATCCATCGCATGGTGTTGTAATATAATACAAGTAGGCGAAATGCCATGTGTAACTCTGGCATAACAATAATAAATACTGGTAAATTACAAACTTGAGTGTCAGGGTAGACTACCCGACACCCAGAAGATGGAACCAGGGGATTATTCTGCCCCTTTCGTACGGTTGTCATCCCCTATTGTAAGACCGACATTTACCGTATGCAAAATGGTTTAACGTGCTAGTGCCAGGGTGGACTACCCAACGCCTAGATGATACCAAGGGATTATTCTGCCCTAAATGGTATTCATCTCTATCACAAATCTAATCTATCCGGTGGTCTGAGAGTAGACGTCGAAGTGGGTAGCGCCTGTCACGTTCTTGCGAGGGCGGCTTCACCTCACTCCAGCACGCTTCTGGGACCTCCGTTTCCTCGTTTACTGGAACATGGATGTTACCTTCAGGTGCGCGACGCTTCTTTAGATGATGTCTGTTCCGGCGATACCGCCCACCTTTCTCACTCTGGATGTGGTACGAGCGGGGCGTTGAATCTTGAGTTGTCACTACGCCAGGTTTCCATTCTTTTCCCACTTGGTAGTACACACGTTCTCCAGACTTCAACACCGGCAGCGACTTGGCACCCTGGTCATAGTATCGCTTCTGCCTCTTCTGGAGCTCTTTCTTCCTACTAGCTATGCACCGTTGATAACGAACAGTACAGTTCTCAATAAAGCGTTTTCTGGATGGTATATCCGGTCACACATCAACCGTGAAGCTCGCCTCCCAAAATGGATTCAAATTAGCATTTCTACAACACAGGTCATGGCGAATCGAATCAGACATACAGTCACTTTCACTTCAGACACCATGTTGTAATATAATACAAGTAGGCACACGAGTATAGTTGAAAGCTTACTTTATTAACTGCTTGTAGATCGATGGCCCAACTCATACATGGTCTCTTGACACCCGATATCGATCCTATATGGTAATTCACCGGGGATGGCGCACTTCTATTTATGATTGTAATTCTACTTGAGTCCACTCATTACTGTTGGTCTAACGAGATTGTCCAACGTCTTTTTCACTGCGAATTACCGATGTTGATCCAACGTTGGTCCAACGAGATTGTCCAACGTCTTTTTCACTGCGAGGTACCGATGTTGATCCAACGTTGGTCCAACAAGATTGTCCAACGTCTTTTTCACTGCGAGTTACCGATGTTGGTCCAGCGTTGCTCCAACGAGATTGTCCAACGTCAATTTCACTGCGAGTTACCGATGTTGGTCCACCGTTGGTCCAACGAGATTGTCCAACGTCCATTTCACTGCGAGTTACCGATGTTGGTCCAACGTTGGTCCAACGAGATTGTCCAACGTCTTCTTCACTGCGAGTTACCTATGTTGGTCCAACGTTGGTCCAACGAGATTGTCCAACGTCTTTTTCACTGCGAGTTACCGATGTTGATCCAACATTGGTCCAACAAGATTGTCCAACGTCCATTTCACTGCGAGTTACTGATGTTGGTCCAACGTTGGTCCAACGAGATTGTCCAACGTCTTTTTCACTGCGAGTTACCGATGTTGATCCAACGTTGGTCCAACGAGATTGTCCAACGACTATTTCACTGCAAGTTACCGATGTTGGTGCAACGTTGGTCCAACGAGATTGTCCAACGTCCATTTCAGTGCGAGTTACCGATGTTGGTCCAACGTTGGTCCAACGAGATTGTCCGACGTCTTTTTCACTGCGAGTTACCGATGTTGGTCCAACGTTGGTCCAACAAGATTGTCCAACATCCATTTCACTGCGAGTTACCGATGTTGGTCCAACGAGATTGTCCAACGTCTTTTTCACTGCGAGTTACCGATGTTGGTCCAACGTTGGTCCAACGAGATTGTCCAACGTCTTTTTCACTGCGAGTTACCGATGTTGATCCAACATTGGTCCAACAAGATTGTCCAACGTCCATTTCACTGCGAGTTACCGATGTTGGTCCAATGTTGGTCCAACAAGATTGTCCAACGTCTTTTTCACTGCGAGTTACCGATGTTGGTCCAACGTTGGTCCAACGAGATTGTCCAATGTCTTTTTCACTGCGAGTTACCGATGTTGATCCAACGTTAGTCCAACAAAATTGTCCAACGTCTATTTCACTGCGAGTTAACGATGTTGATCCAACGTTGGTCCAACGAGATTGTCCAACGTACATTTCACTGCGAGTTACCGATGTTGGTCCAACGTTGGTCCAACGAGATTGTCCAACTTCTTTTTCACTGCGAGTTACCGATGTTGGTCCAACGTTGATCCAACGAGATTGTCCAACGTCCAACGAGTTCCAACGAGTTTGCAAGTTTCAGACGTTGGTCCAACGTTGGCTTGCTACCTGGGAATCTATCCGGGGGTCTGAGACGTCGAAGTGGGTAGCGCCTGTCACGTTCTTGCGAGGGCGGCTTCACCTCACTCCAGCACACTTCTGGGACCTCCGTTTCCTCGTTTACTGGAACATGGATGTTACCTTCAGGTGCGCGACGCTTCTTTAGATGATGTCTGTTCCGGCGATACCGCCCACCTTTCTCACTCTGGATGTGGTACGAGCGGGGCGTTGAATCTTGAGTTGTCACTACGCCAGGTTTCCATTCTTTTCCCACTTGGTAGTACACACGTTCTCCAGACTTCAACACCGGCAGCGACTTGGCACCCTGGTCATAGTATCGCTTCTGCCTCTTCTGGAGCTCTTTCTTCCTACTAGCTTTGCACCGTTGATAACGAACAGTACAGTTCTCAATAAAGCGTTTTCTGGATGGTATATCCGGTCACACATCAACCGTGAAGCTCGCCTCCCAAAATGGATTCAAATTAGCATTTCTACAACACAGGTCATGGCGTATCGAATCAGACATACAGTCACTTTCACTTCAGACAATGCATGTTGTAATATAATACAAGTAGGCACACGAGTATAGTTGAAAGCTTACTTTATTAACTGCTTGTAGATCGATGGCCCAACTCATACATGGTTTCTTGACACCCGATAATATACATATCGATCCTATATGGTAATTCACCGGGGATGGCGCACTTCTATTTATGATTGTAATTCTACTTGAGTCCACTCATTACTGTTGGTCTAACGAGATTGTCCAACGTCTTTTTCAATGTGAGTTACCGATGTTGATCCAACGAGATCGTCCAACGTCTTTTTCACTGCGAATTACCGATGTTGATCCAACGTTGGTCCAACGAGATTGTCCAACGTCTTTTTCACTGCGAGGTACCGATGTTGATCCAACGTTGGTCCAAAAAGATTGTCCAACGTCTTTTTCACTGCGAGTTACCGATGTTGGTCCAGCGTTGCTCCAACGAGATTGTCCAACGTCAATTTCACTGCGAGTTACCGATGTTGGTCCAACGTTGGTCGAACAAGATTGTCCAACGTCTTCTTCACTGCGAGTTACCGATGTTGGTCCAACGTTGGTCCAACAAGATTGTACAACGTCCATTTCACTGCGAGTTATCGATGTTGGTCCAACGTTGGTCCAACAAGATTGTACAACGTCCATTTCACTGCGAGTTACCGATGTTGGTCTAACGTTGGGCTAACGAGATTGTCCAACGTCTTTTTCACTGCGAGTTACCGATGTTGGTCCAACGTTGGTCCAACGAGATTGTCCAACGTCCATTTCACTGCGAGTTACCGATGTTGGTCCAACGTTGGTCCAACGAGATTGTCCGACGTCTTTTTCACTGCGAGTTACCGATGTTGGTCCAACGTTGGTCCAACAAGATTGTCCAACGTCCATTTCACTGCGAGTTACCGATGTTGGTCCAACGTTGGTCCAACGAGATTGTCCGACGTCTTTTTCACTGCGAGTTACCGATGTTGGTCCAACGTTGGTCCAACAAGATTGTCCCACGTCCATTTCACTGCGAGTTACCGATGTTGGTCCAATGTTGGTCCAACGAGATTGTCCAACGTCTTTTTCACTGCGAGTTACCGATGTTGGTCCAACGTTGGTCCAACGAGATTGTCCAACGTCTTTTTCACTGCGAGTTACCGATGTTGATCCAACGTTGGTCCAACAAGATTGTCCAACGTCCATTTCACTGCGAGTTACCGATGTTGGTCCAATGTTGGTCCAACAAGATTGTCCAACGTCTTTTTCATTGCGAGTTACCGATGTTGGTCCAACGTTGGTCCAACGAGATTGTCCAACGTCTTTTTTACTGCGAGTTACCGATGTTGATCCAACGTTAGTCCAACGAAATTGTCCAACGTCTATTTCACTGCGAGTTAACGATGTTGATCCAACGTTGATCCAACGAGATTGTCCAACGTACATTTCACTGCGAGTTACCGATGTTGGTCCAACGTTGGTCCAACGAGATTGTCCAACTTCTTTTTCACTGCGAGTTACCGATGTTGGTCCAACGTTGATCCAACGAGATTGTCCAACGTCCAACGAGTTCCAACGAGTTTGCAAGTTTCCGACGTTGGTCCAACGTTGGCTTGCTACCTGGGAAGCTACTGTCCCATCTCTCTTCAGCTGTTCGAGCGTCTCCTTCTGGTCAGGCTTAGCCCATTGGTAGAACCTGTGCTACCAAACTGAGAAACTGAGCTGTTCCGATCAAATTCTAGCCATCACTACATTCATAGCGGCAGGATATCTGCGCGCTCTTAAAACAGGTGTAGCACTGATTGACCTCTCATTAGCCAACGACACTGTATGGAGATGTGGCCTGCTGCTCAAATCCTCCCGCATCTTCAAGTATCAGACAACCATGGGCATCCTCGCTTCCGTACTCGGCAAAAGAATATTCAGAGTTTCACTTGGAGGACAAACAAGCACGACTAGAACCGTCAACGACGGCCTCCCTCAAGGATCTGCCTTGGCCCTGATGCTTTTCAACATTTATGTAAGCGACATGCTGGAGACCACTCCCAGGAAATTTGCCTATGCAGATGATCCTGAATTAGCTACCCAATCCACCGATTTCAATGTCCTTTGTCTTAGCACATCCCTCACCGTAGACATGAAGAAGATGGAGGACTACTTCACCTACTGGCTCCTTCATCCCAATCCTACAAAGACTACAACCACTGCCTTCCCCTCAGTAACCGACAAGGAAACACACAGAACTGAAGGTCACCTTCTGTGGCAAAATAGTCAAGCATGAAGAGTTCCCCAAATAACTTAGAATAACCCTGGACCACAGCCTTACCTAAAATGAACATCTGAAGAGGTTGTCTGGAAAACTGTAGACCAGAGTCAACATTATCTCGCTAGCAGATAACAGCTGGGGTTCCGGCACACACACCCTTTGAACGGTCTGCATAGCACTAGTGTACTCTGCTGCATAGTACTGCTCACCAGTGTGGGCAGAGAGCTGTCATACCAAGAAGGTACGTGTAGATGTTATCTTAAACTGAACTGTGAGAAGAATTACCGGCACTATTGTTCCTTCTCACACATTGCTCTCCCTCGAGTACACAGACAGGAGATAATGCGCAAGTAAATTTGCTGCACATCCACCAATCCAGACCAACATATCCATGAGGACCTAGAGGACCTACCCAACATGCGCCTTAAATCACGGACAACCTTTTGGTCTCCTGCGAAGTCTCTAAAGAGGTCGAGCTAAAGGGAGAATGGTGCAAAAACTGGGTGGAGTCTGACTTCCCTAATCAAGACCTTATCCAGGATTCGTCAGAGCCAGAAGGTTTTAACCTCCCTAGAAAGCAATGCGTGACTATGAACAGGATAAGAACTCTCCATGCAAGGTCAGCCCATCATCTCTATCGATGGAAAATGAAAGACAGCCCTGCATGTGACTGCGGGAATCCAGACCAGACAGCTTAGACTTTAATTTATAGAATGCGCATATATGTTGTACGAAACAAACAAACAATGGGTCATTATTATAGATCTTGAACAGAATAGGTACCGCTTTCTTGAGGAATGTCGTATTATTGCCTGTGTAAGTGAAGATGGATAGGATTGCAGTGCATTGCTTAAAGTTCTATACAACCACTCTGACAAGCTAAGTCGAACATAACAAGATCAATGGATAAAGACATAATGTGCTGTCTTTGAAAATCTGTGCTGGTCAAAAAGAGCTTGGCATATATACTTTTCAGAATAGAAAAAGGAATGATCAGCAATACAAAATATATCATGCAAATTAACAGGAAACTTTCCTTTGCTCAACCATTTGGGGCTTGTTTATTCCACTGAAGAATAATTTGTTGATGGTCAAACTCAGATTGCAGAGGATGGACTGTTTAATGTATTTTATTTTGTTTTTACTTAGCACCATGGTTGTTGAATGTGGTATGGACAAAAGACAGTGTTCTTGTCATTGATCAAGGCTCATCGGCCAAAATTATCGTCAGTGGTTCAACTTGAGCAATGTCCAGGACCAAACAAACAATGTACAAAGCAGAAAAGTCCAGAGATAGCCGGTTGAATGAACTGTTGAATATAAGTCAGATGTGTGGTTGCTAGGTAAAATATGATAGGCAACGCAATGGTCATTGTGAATAACTTCATGTGTTGCACCATCAAAGTTAACCAAGAATCCATATTAATAAAGGCTTTACAGCAAAAATGTGCCCATGAAAGGTAACATAACTCTCTGCATGTATGTCAGATATGTGGTTGCTAGGTAAAATGCTGTTGCTAGGCAACATAATGGTATCCATGGATAATCTAAAGTATATTCATGTCTGTACCATCATTGTTATCCGAGTACCCAAAGTAATACAGACCTATAAAACAGAAATTTGCCAGGAAGGGTAAACAAAAGAACGCTAAATATGAGCAAAATATGTCGTTGCCAGGTAAAATGTTGTTGCTAGGTAACAACGTAGTTTCCATGGATAATCATTTGTATTGTATATGCATTTCATCATCAATGTTCATTGTTTTCTGCTGTCTCTCATTAAAGTTTTTAAACTAAACATTCAAGCTTTGCAATTTAAATTGTCTTATACAGCTGGATTGATTCTGTAATTGTATAGAATTGTACTGCAAAATTACATTTTCATGAAAATTGGGGTTTGGTTAGGCAAAGACTAACACACATTTAATGATACATTTGGATTGGCGTGCTTGTTTTTCTTGAATTACATCACCTAATAATCAAAATCAAGTCTACCAACATTAAATTAATGATTCAGGTATTTTTTAATTTAGTTTTTAAATGAAAAATGACTTGAGAAAATGAAGACGCACACTTTTATGCAAGGATAAAATGGTTGCTAAGGAAAATGATGTTGCTAGGCAACGCTTTTTGATCGATCTTTACTTTAAAAGTATGCCACACTGTTAGGATGGGTTTTGTCTTTCCATTAAAGGTTTCTCAATCATTAGAAAACAAGTATTTATTGTAAAAAGTCATATGAAATGTGTAAATAACTAATGATTTATAATCAAGTTGTATTTCTTGAAAAAGGGGGCGTGGTCTATTAAGTGCTGGTTTCCATGGTGATGCTACAACTTGCGGCAATTTTAATGGTCATTTTCAAAAACTAGAGAAAATTTCCTTTAAAATGAGACATGTGGTTGCTTTTATCCAGTCGGGGGCATTAAAGTCCCAAAAATTGGCCTCTCGCCGCTCACCTATATCACATGTTATGTTTTTCGGTCAATTTTGTAAGCTTTTCATTCGTTTCAATAAGCGTGTCATTCAATTTCACGACATTGAGCTGAAAGGTTTGTAATTTTTGTTCAAAATTGCATTGTGTTCATACGATTTAGCTCTTCGATCAATTGATTTACCACTTTTATCATTCAATTAAAAAAAACACGCTATTTGCATTTATTGTGTTTGCAAAATCAAATTGATATTATCATGTTTCAATTCCCAGAACCGCAACCGCAATACCGCGCGTTCGCGCGATTACCAGGAATGAGTTAATATTTATCCGCCATGGGGCATAATGTAGTTACTACATACATACATACTGTATGTTTTTATTCAATAAAGCCTCAGTTGAAACATGCAAGTTATACTCAGAATGAAGTAGACGTGAGTTTGATTTCTCTCCTGATCGACATCAAAAGCATTAATTTGCGCCAACGGATTTCCCGGAGGGTGGTTTTACGTAATCACGAATTTACTCGAAATCGAAATACGTTTTAAATCGAAAGCAACAAAATGTTGCCGAATAATCAATATATGAATTATAATGCTGAAAACGATTTTGAACTACTCAATACAACTGCGGTAACAAAATTGGCAAAATTGAATGCACACAATGCACCCGGGGGACATGGAGGAGGGGGGGGGGGGGGGGGGACATGCCTCCCCCATACATTTGAAAGTGGAGGTGATTGTCACTCCCACTTTTTAATATGCAATACATTATGTATGTTTGTATTCCATAGCTTGAACTACGTATCATATAATTTTACTGTCTAGGATATGGACCAAATCGCTCTACTACCAGTTGGGGGTTAATATTCCGGGGGTAGTTGTCCCAGGGGGTAGTTGTCCGGGGGGTAATAATCCCGGGGGTAGTTGTCCGGGGGGTAATTGTCCGGGGGGGTTGTTGTCCAGGGGGTAGTTTGTCCGGGGGGTAATAATCCGGGGTAGTTGTCCGAGGGGTAGTTGTCCGGGGGGTAATTGTCCGGGGGGGTAGTTGTCCGGGGGGTAGTTGTCCGGGGGGTAATTGTCCGGGGGGTAATTGTCCGGGGGGGTAGTTGTCTTGGGGGGTAGTTGTCTTGGGGGGTAATTGTCTTGGGGGGTAATTGTCTGGGGGTAATTTGTCTTGGGGGGTAATTGTCTTGGGGGGTATTTGTCCTAGGGGGGTAATTGTCCGGGTGTAGTTGTCCGGGGGGTAAATATCCTAGGGGGGTAGTTGTCCGGGGGGGGTAATTGTCCTAGGGGGGTAGTTGTCCGGGGGGGTAATCGTCCCGGGGGGTGGTTGTCCAGGGGGTAGTAGTCCGGACACGCATGAACGTGCATGTGCACGTGCACTGTGTGCGTGGAGAGGGGGGGGGGGGTACGCTTGCAATGCCATGAAAAGATTTGTTTAAGCCTTTTTTTCCGTAAAGACTTACGTAATACTTACTCATCAGGGGGGGGGGGTTGAAAAGATAACCCCCACCCTTTTGAATGGGTATCAATCACAAAATCTACGCCCATAATGTTTCTTACATTTTCAAAATCGCTCTACTACCAGTTGGGGGTTAATATTCCGGGGGTAGTTGTCCAGGGGGTAGTTGTCCGGGGGGGTAATAATCCCGGGGGTAGTTGTCCGGGGGGGTAATTGTCCGGGGGGTAGTTGTCCAGGGGGTAGTTGTCCGGGGGGTAATAATCCGGGGTAGGTTGTCCGAGGGGTAGTTGTCCAGGGGGTAGTTGTCCGGGGGGTAATAATCCGGGGGGTAGTTGTCCGAGGGGTAGTTGTCCGGGGGGTAATTGTCCGGGGGGTAGTTGTCCGGGGGGTAGTGTCCGGGGGGTAATTGTCAGGGGGGTAATTGTCCGGGGGGTAGTTGTCTTGGGGGGTAGTTGTCTTGGGGGGGTAATTGTCTTGGGGGGTAATTGTCTTGGGGGGGTAATTGTCTTGGGGGGTAATTGTCTTGGGGGGTAATTGTCCTAGGGGGGTAATTGTCCGGGTGGTAGTTGTCCGGGGGTAAATGTCCTAGGGGGGGTAGTTGTCCGGGGGGTAATTGTCCTAGGGGGGTAGTTGTCCGGGGGGTAATCGTCCGGGGGTGGTTGTCCAGGGGGGGTAGTAGTCCGGACACGCATGAACGTGCATGTGCACGTGCACTGTGTGCGTGGGAGAGGGGGGGGGGGGGGGTACGCTTGCAATGCCATGAAAGATTTTGTTTAAGCCTTTTTTTCCGTAAAGGACTTACGTAATACTTACTCATCAGGGGGGGGGGGGGTGAAAAGATAACCCCCACCCTTTTGAATGGGTATCAATCACAAATCTACGCCCATAATGTTTCTTACATTTTCAAAAGCCTGAATTTCTGACGGGGGAGGGGCGAATTTGAGCAAATTGGAAACAGAATTGACTATTTTTAAAGACGAAAAACCAAAGAAATATATGCGATGTGGCCCCCAATAATAATGCATCGCCCCCCCCCCCCCCCCCTCCCCAAATTGGTCCGACCATGCACACCATGCTACTGGGTGAGGAATGATAAGGAATCGAGTACATGATGTTGGTATATGGTATTAATGTAGAAAATCATTACGCAATCACACAGCCATCATAATTATCATCAACATCATCTTCATTAGTATTATCATCATCATAATTTATTATCATCATTATTTTTATCATCATTATAAACAGTCATCATATGTCATCCCCATCATTATCATCATCCTCTTTATCATCATTATACCGGATAGACTAAAAGTTATGATGAAAATGGATTTTATTAATCAAAGCCTGTACCTCTTAATAATTTTGTCATAATAATTACAACCCTATCGCGTGCCCATAACGTATAACAAGTTAAAAACGGTTAAGTAAAAAACAATATATTTGTTTGTAAAAACATGCGTTAAATCCAGGGCATTCTCTAAAACATTTTGGATTGAACCATTTCTTGTAAAATATAGTGAAAACTGTATTCTTGTCAAATAGTCAAATAGTGAAGTAATAGAGAGATCATCAACAACTACATTTTATATTATGCTTGAGAATGTGTGGCATTTTATATCAAAAGACGGTGTAATATTTCATGTAAATAATGATTAGATATACATAATTATTCTCGAAAAAGTTAATCTCCAGTTTAGTTGAAATCTTCACACATTTTCTTACATCATTATATATATGGTGATGCTCGATATTTATTCCAATTTGAATTAGATATTTGTTTAGAAACATCAAAATGTTACTTAACCGATTTGTATTTATCTGGTCTTTAAAGTAACGCTTAACTGTTACATCCTGTTGTCAATGAGCATGCTGAATGTATTAATATAATAATTTCTAGTTTCCATGACGGTTTATCTAGAGACTTTTTTAGATAGCGAATACAGTTCTGACACAAATATATTACGCGTATCGTTGCATGCCATATTTCTACCGATTATACCTCTCTTCATGTCAATACTTTGTTTTTGATGTCATAGTATGATTATTTTATTGTTGAATCCATTCTGATCGTTGTGCAATAATGTTATACGGATTATGCAAACTAAACGCCCCCCCCCCTCCCCCCCCCCGCCCCCCTCCCCCCCCCCCCCCGGATTAAAAAAATACTCTTGCTCATTCAGGTGGGAATTAGTGCCTGCATGGGCATGTACACCAGTCTTGTATAATACGCATTGGACTCATCACAATGCTCGCACGACAACGCGACTAAGTTATTGATTTTTTGTAGGATTACGTGGCGTATCATTTCTTGCTCGCCTATGCAACAAAGCTCTATTTTTAAACGTTGTAAACAAAAGACAAATAAACCTTCAGGTTTACCGAGAAATCAGCATGAAGAGGATACCGATGATACCGAAAATATTACATTTTCGATTGCAGAAGTATTAAACCATTACGTTTCACTAAGTTAGCCGTGATCTCCACCACGGTGGAAATCAACTCAAACATTTTAATAGCTTTCGTCAACATTCCATGCCCTGTTAACTGCCCCCCCCCCCCCCCCCCCCCCCCGCCCCCGAGGACCTAGTGGTATTATAGAGATAATCTCCTCCGGTTACACGCAGTAAACCGATAGAACGGTGTAAACGGTGATAAAATTCTACTAGAGGCACGAATCTCTCAACCTCTCTCAGGCCTGAGAAGCGGATATTTTCTAACTTGGGTGAAACGTAATGACGATTTCATGAATTAGTTTTAGTAAATCAAACATGATATCAAAGTTATCCTAAGAAATAAACACATTAATAAATATATATCAAGGTGCTTTTCCTTAAAATAACATACATCAGCGTGTAAGGACTTATCATCATTATCATAATCATCTTAATCATCATTTTACCAATCAATGTCATCATCATCATTATCACCATCGTCGTCGTAATCACCATCTGATGAATACATTGTCACCGTTGTCACCATGTATTTTCATTATCATTATGTTACCATCACTGTCATCGCCATTATCATCGTGTATCTTCATTATAATTGTTACCATCATTATTATTATCAAATTATCATCATCATTATACCCATCTTTGTCATCCCCATCATCATTATCATCATCATCATCATCATCATTATCATCGTCATCATCATCGTTATCATCATTATACATATCATTGTTATCAACATCATCATCATCGTTATCAATTACCAATCAACAATGTCATCACCCTCATCATAATCAGCATCATCTGATAATTTACCAAATATATTAATAGTAGCTGTTTCCAGGGCAATTAGTTATCATCTTGTAGACTATTAGTATTAATATATTATTTCACATGATTGGTAATAAGAGCGTCCATTTAATTTGTTAGTGCATGGGGAGGGGGGGGGGGGGCGTTTCCCAAAACTGTATACCGGTACATCCCCATCCCCGGCCCCAATCAACACATTCTCAAATGTAATTCTATACAAAGTCATGGCTAGTGTGCTGGCTTGGGCGGCTTAGCAGACCACATAATGGTTACACATTTCAGTAGTTTATAGCTGGTCATGAACAAAATTGGCTTAACTCTTTTGTTCCATAACCCATTCATAATCGTGGGAAAATTGCCCCCACTGACAAAAGAGCTACGAAAAGGAAGTAAAGCCCGTAATGGCGTAAATATCCATTTTGAATGAACGCCAAAATAACAAAATAACAACAACAACCGTACCCTACGAGTTTATGAAATCCCCATAGACTTTGTACAAAACCCACTCGGATCCCGTCAAGGGGCTATGTTTATGTTCGTGTGTCATATGTTTGGGCGGATTGGAATTCAATCAACTATTTACTATTTACACTATTTACACCACCTGCAATTAAGCAAATCAATATGAAAGGCGGTAATGATTTGTATCCTTGATAATGTACTATTCAATTTTTGAAGACATTGTATTTATTTACATTTTTTAAATCGCATTTTATTATAAGATACAAATAATACAATAAGATCGGTAAAAGAGGTTAGACGCAAATTGTTATGCGGCCGAGGATGCAAGTCAAAATACGAATTGACATCTGTTTAGGGTTTCTCAGGGTTTTCAACTTTTATTGTTGGAACTCGATCTTTCTTAACATGACAATCAATGAATGTATTGACGTGAAAAAGGTACAATCGATATGGCATGCAGCGATACGGTGTAATTTATTTTATTTTTGTCAGAAATGTATTTGCTATCTTAAAAAGTCTCTAGATAAACCGTCGTGGGAAGTAGTAGGTATATGAATACATTCCGTTTGCTCATTGACAAAGGGATGTAATAGTTCAGCGTTACTTTAAAGAGATGAATACAATCGGCTAACTTACATTTCGATGTTCCTAAAAAATATCCAATTGGAATTAATATCGAGCCTCACTATCTTGTAAGATGATGATGATGAAGATGATGATGATAACGGCGATAGCATTGATGATAATACTATTACTAATAATAATAATGAGTCATGGTGACAAAAGGTGACGATGAATACATAGGGTGATGATGACGATAACCAAGACTACGACGACGCTGATTATGATGGAAATGATGATGATGATGATGATGATGATGATGATGATAAGATGATGACAACAATAATAATAATAATAATAATAGGAATAATAATAATAATGAGTCTTGATGACAAAAGTGACACGATGCATACATAAGGTGGTGATGGCTATAACCGAGGCGACGACGACGATGATGATGATGATGAAGAAGAAAATGATGATGATAAGATGATGATGATAATGATGATGATGATGATGATGACGATGATGATGATGGGGATGATGATGATGATGAAGATGATGATGGTGATGATGCACGATGATAACGGCGATGATGATAACAATAATAATAATAATAATAATAATAATAATAATACTAATGTTAATAATAATAATAATTCTTTATGACAAAGGTGACACGATGCATACATAAGGTGGTGATGGCTATAACCGAGGCGACGACAATGATGATGAAGAAGAAAATGATGATTATAACATGATGATGATGATGATGATGATGATGATGATGATGATGATGATGGGGATGATGATGATGATGAAGATGATGATGGTGATGATGCACGATGATAACGGCGATGATGATAACAATAATAATAATAATAATACTAATAATACTACTAATAATAATAATTCTTTATGACAAAAGGTGACGATGCATACATAACGTGGTGATGGCGTTTAACCAAGTCGAGGACGACGGTGATGATGATGATGATGATGATGAAATGATGATGACATCATACTGATCAGATGATGCTGATGAGGGTGATAACTTTGTTGATTGGTAATTGATAACGATGATGATGATGTTGATAACAATGATAGGTATAATGATGATAACGATGATGATGACGATGATAATGATGATGATGATGATGATGATGATGATGATGATGATGATAATGATGATGGGGATGACATAGATTGGTATAATGATGATGATAATTTGATAATAATAATGATGGTAACAATTATAATGAAGATATGCACGATGATAATGGCGATGACAGTGATGGTAACATAATGATAATGAAAATACATGGTGATAACGGTGACAATGCATTCATAAGATGGTGATTACGACGCCGATGGTGATGATGATGATGATGACATTGATTGGTAAAATGATGATTAAGATGATTATGATAATGATGATAAGTCCCTTACACGCTGATGTATGTTTATTGTAAGGAAAAGCACCTTGATATATATTTATTAATGTGTTTATTTCTTAGGATAACTTTGATATCATGTTTGATTTACTCAAACTTATTTCATGAAATCGTTTAATACTTCTGCAATCGAAAATGTAATATTTCGGTATCATCGGTATCTTCTTCATTGCGATTTCTCGGTAAACCTGAAGGTTTATTTGTCTTTTTTTTACAACGTTTAAAAATAGAGCTTTGTTGCATAGGCGAGCAAGAAATGATACGCCACTTAATCCCTACAAAAAAATCAATAACTTAGTCGCGTTGTCGTGCGAGCATTGTGATGAGTCCAATGCCCTATTATACAAGACTGGTGTACATGGCCATGCAGGCACTAATTCCCACCTGAATGAGCAAGAGTATTTTTTTGATCGGTGGAGGAGGGGGGGGGGGGGGGGGGGGGCGTTTTGTTTGTATAATCCGTATAACATTATTGCACAACATCAGAATGGATTCAACAATAATATAATCATACTATGACATCAAAAACAAGTATTGACATGAAGAAGGTATAATCGGTAGAAATATGGCATGCAACGATACGGCGTAATATATTTGTGTTAGAACTGTATTCGCTATCAAAAAAAGTTTCTAGATAAACCTTCATGGAAACTATTATATTAATACATTCAGCATGCTCATTGACAACAGGATGTAACAGTTAAGCGTTACTTTAAAAACCAGATAAATACAAATCGGTTAAGTAACATTTTGATGTTTCTAAACAAATATCTAATTCAAATTGGAATAAATATCGAGCATCACCATATATATAATGATGTAAGAAAATGTGTGAAGATTTCAACTAAACTGGAGATTAACTTTTTCGAGAATAATTATGTATATTTAATCATTATTTACATGAAATATTACACCGTCTTTTGATATAAAATGCCACACATTCTCAAGCATAATATAAATGAAGTTGTTGATGATCTCTCTATTACTTCAACTATTTGACTATTTGACAAGAATACAGTTTTCACTATATTTTACAAGAAATAGTTTAATCCAAAATGTTTTAGAGAATGCCCTGGATTTAACGCATGTTTTTTACAAACAAATATATTGTTTTTTACTTAAAGGGGTAGTTTAGTTTTGGTAAGGCTGAACTTTAGTAACCAAACCTGGACAATAACCTTCAAAACTAATAGTAATAACTCCACTATGCTCGAAAAGTATACAAACTTGCAAAATGACTAAGTAAAAAGCATGTTATCATTCAAAAGAGACATTTTGATCACGAGAGGGCGCTTTTTTAAAGGCGTCAGTTTCAACCATTTTCCATAGACATAATGCATGTGATGTTTTATTACCAGACTGATTTTATAGAGAGAACATCAACAACTACTTAAATAACACTTTCGAAATTTTTTGAGAAAGTGGAAGCATTTTTTGAATTTTTGAAAAAACCGTTAATTATTTGGGCCCCAAATAATTATAAGATCAGATACATTTATTGATATTTCAGCCGTTTGTGGGCCGATTTCGACCAAATAAGTTTATTCTGCCATTAAATTGCATGTTCTCTCAAATTTGACACTCAGTTTTTAATTACCTCACACAAAAATTGCGATGTGCAGCGCCTCTCTACCCAAAACTAAACTACCCCTTTAACCGTTTGTAAATTGTTATACGTTTTGGGCACGCGATGGGGTTGTAATTATTATGACAAAATAATTAAGAGGTACAGGTTTTGATTAATAAAATCCATTTTCATCATAACTTTTAGTCTATCCGGGTATAATGATGATAAAGAGTATGATGATAATGATGGGGATGACATATGATGACTGTTTATAATGATGATGATAAATTATGATGATGATAATACTAATGAAGATGATGGTGATGATAATTATGATGGCAATATGGATACCATTGATGGATTTTATGATAAGATGATGGTGATTATGATAATCATGAAGATGATGATGATGCATGGGTTTATTGGCCAACTTAGTTAACTTTTCATTCGTATTGATAAACGGTTCAATCAAATTTGCGAAATTAAGCCGTAGGCGTAAAACTGTTTTTCAAAATTACATTTTCTTCATTCTGTTTACCTCTTCTGTTGATTGTAAGTGAGTTATCACTTAAAGCATTAGATTTAAAAATCATGGTATTAGCATTCTAAACCCCTCCAAAAAAGTTTCGGAAACTCAAGTTTCATCGATCATATCTCTCGTATTTTTTAATAAGAATACTCGAAATCAGTGTAACAATAAAGCCTCATTATATACCTTTCAAACGGTGCATTATGTGTAGTGATTATGCAATTGGGGCGATTTCAGTAGCCCAGAGAATAGGGGGAGGCAGGAAGTGAATCTCGCAAAATGGCCCAGTGCATTCAATTTACGAGTGCATGACTGTGTTGATCAGTTTTTGTAAAGGTTAACATTCTATTGAATACTGCCACCCTTTCAATTCATCAAAATTGTTGAATTGGATACCATTTTAATGGAAAATTAGTCTCTTCATTACGATGGCATATTAATCGTAAGGATTATGCAAATGGAGTGTGTGCAGCGAACCGGAATATGGAGATGGGTCGAGTGTGTAATCAGACAAAAAGATATGGAGTTGACACAAAATCAGAGCGTTGCATTTTTTCGAGCTTTTGGAAGGATTTTTTAGCATTTCAAATAAAATATTCATGATCAAATATGATATCAACGGAAAGCCCAACAACTCTTCTGTATGAAAATGTGAAATGTATAATGATTTTTGTAAAGGGCTGCTGCAGGGAGATGAATGGGAGGGTGCCTCAAAAGTGACCCATTTTGAAACGCTCTGATTTCAAGGCACTATTCATGCGTTTTCCATTGAATTCGTCTCATTCATGGCCAACTCATTCAAGTCGCATTACATCCTCTACACAATGGTATACAGATACCGACACCAAATCAGAGCGTTTTGAAAAGGGCTCCCCCCACATTCATCTCCCTGCAGCCGCCCTTTACAAAAATCATTATAAATGTCACATTTTCATACAGAAGAGTTGTTGGGCTTTCCGTTGATATCAATTTAAATCATGAATATTTTATTTGAAATGCTAAAAAAATGCAACGCTCTGATTTTGTGTCAACTCCATATTTTTTTGTCTGATTTCACACTCAACCCATCTCCATATTCCGGTTCGCTGCACACACCCCATTTGCATAATCCTTACGATTAATATGCCATCGTAAGAAAGAGATAATTTCCATTAAAATGGTATCAAATTCAACAATTTTGATGAATGGAAAGGGTGGCAGCATTCAATAGAATGTTAACCTTTAGAAAACTGGTCAACACAGTCTTGCACTCGTAAATTGAATGCATTGGGGCCATTTTGCGAGATTTCACTTCCTGCCTCCCCCTATTCTCTGGGCTACTGCAATCGCCCCAATTGCATTAATCACTACACATAATGCATCGTTTGAAAGGTATATAATGAGGCTTTATTGTGACACCGATTTCGAGTATTCTTATTAAAAAATAAGAGAGATATGATCGATGAAAACTTGAGTTTCCGAACTTTTTTTGAGGGGTTTATTTCGCCATTGCGTAATGATTTTCTACATTTAATACCATATACCAACATCATGTACTCGATTCCTTATCATTCCTCACCCAGTGGCATAGTGTGCATGGTCGGACCAATTTGGGGAGGGGGGGGGGGGGGGGGCAATGCATGTATTATTGGGGGCCACATCGCATATATTTCTTTGTTTTTTCGTCGTAAAAAATAGTCAATTTTGTTTCCAATTTGCTCAAATTCGCCCCTCCCCCGTCAGAAATTCAGGCTTTTGAAAATGTAAGAAACATATGGGCGTAGATTTGTGATTGATACCCATTCAAAAGGGTGGGGGTTATCTTTTCACCCCCCCCCCCCCTGATGATTAAGTATTACGTAAGTCTTTACGGACAATGATAAACATTGTAAGAAAAAAAGGCTTAAACAAAATCTTTTCATGGCATTGGCACGCGAACCCCCCCCCCCCCCCCCCCTCTCCACGCACACATTGCACGTGCACATGCACGTTCATGGCCCATTTCTATTGTTACATTCCATTACGTCACATCGTTAGCATATAATTCGACCAATAGGAATTCGCGTGTATTATAATTTGGCGGCAACTTCGTTGCATACACTGAACGACGTGCATTCATGTACATGTAAAACGACGATGCGTTCATTTCGCAATACCTATCGTGATAGAAAGGACGTCCGCGTAGATCCTCCTCGATCAAAGCTTGGCCCTTACATAATTGTCAGTGGTCTTTGGGATTCACTACTGATCGAGGAGTAAATTTATACATTGGTCTTTGACTTTGGGGTTCACTCCTCATCGAGGAGTAAATTTATACATTGTCTTCATTGAATCCTGTACAAAGTCAGAAGTAAATTTATACATTGGACTTTGACTTTGGGGTTCACTCCTGATCGAGGAGTAAATTTATACATTGAATCATGTACAAAGTCAGGATTAAATTTATACATTGGTCTTTGACTTTGGGGTTCACTCCTGATCGAGGAGTAAATTTATACATTGGTCTTCATTGAATCCTGTACAAAGTCGCGCATATAAATATACATTCGGCTGTGATTCACTCCGGGGCGGTGGGGGGGGGGGGGGGGGGGGCGGGGGGGGGGGGGGAGGGCTGACCACATTGCATTTGTGTTTATTAATTGTTATTTAATGCTTATGTATTGTATTGTATTAAGCCAGACAAGTTGTGGAGGACTGCAGCCCCCCTCTCCCTCCCTAGCCCCCCCCCCCCCCCCCTCAATGATACATGATTGGTTAGTTTTATTATGTGAAAACAATAATGTGAATACATTAACGACATATTAATTGGTTTATACACATCTACAATTGAAAGGTAGAATAAAAGTACAAAATACAGGTTGAAATATCGCCATTTAGGCTTCAAAGAACCACTAATTGACAAACGAACTAATAATCGGATTTCTTTGAAATAATTATCTGTTATATGTATCTTATTCAGCGAAGTTGCCTGAGACATTATGTTTTTTGAGATATCTTGTCCAGCCATCCTGTTCTTGTGGTCGCTTTATCTCAAAAATTGATCATCATTCTTCATCTTTTGGTTTCATCATACATTTCATCATCGTCTCAGTCATCATCATCATCATCGTCATCATCATTTATTATAAGGACATTCATATCTGTCTGCCGTAAAACATATGTTGGGATGTATATCATGAATTGTTTTGTATATAATTTAGTATAACATTACTGCATGTGAATCTACTAAACACCGCTGTACAAAGACTTGCAATGCCTAAGTCAACAATTTGCACATTTGCATATTAAGTATCATCTTCTGAATGGAAATTAATTGTTACTTGACAATATTGCAAGTATATCTGCATTCGGGCCCAGAACAGAATGAAAGTGTATAATCTTATTTTAAAACATGTATTTATATTTTATGTTAGCCTCTGTTGATGACCTAGTGATGGAGCTGTCAAGTCAGGCCTGGACTACACAACACAAGTGCCATAGGGGAAGGCTGATCCACTACAAAATAGAAGCCAATGAACTGATATCGT
>JBAMJV010006611.1:0-22500 GCA_037951105.1 Echinarachnius parma
ATGTATAATTTGTATGTATGTTATATTTGTAGGATGTAATATATTGTGTTTATTTAATTTACTATGTAAAGCGCATAGAGAGTAATTTTGACTATTATGCGCTATATAAATATATATAATTGTTATCATTATGTGGGAAGTAAAAAAAAACACAATCACAATATAAGTGCTATAACATTATTATATAAACAAATCGCGAGCAAATTAAATGGACGTCTAATCAGAGTATCGAGATATATTATAACTATTATACGCCGTCAAACTGCACGGTCGTAGATATTGTCATAAAGATATAGCCACACGTCATGATTGCATATAACATAATGTCTGTAAATTACTATATAAGGCACTAATAGGCTATGGCACGATGTACACTGACGTAGTAGGCTTGCGTACATAGTTAGCAGGAATTATCATTTAGTACGTATTTCGTCGATATTTATATCATGAAGAGGCTCAAGTGAATACGTAGTTTATGTATAGTAGTATGCTTGGGCCATAAATATGGGTGTTGATTGCATTTTGGGGTACGATTGTTTTACTTGGCACACATATTCCTTGGATCAAAATACAAATATTCATCCAAAGAGACACTCTGTATCTATGTAAATTACGCCTAATTTTCATAATTTATGAAAATTTATTCATGAAAATTGGATATTCTATGAAAATGGTGTTTTTAAATTCCTTGGATCAAAAGAACAAAATTCATCCAAAGAGACACTCTGTTTTTATGCAAATTAGGCCTATTTTCCATAATTTATCCAAATGTATTCATGGGAATGGGATATTCTATCAATTTGTGTATATTTGAAGGAGAAACATTTGAAAATAGATGACCTATAGGGTATATCAAGGCCAGTGGATCAATCTAGCAGATTATTTTAACGTTTGGTGACCGTCTAACCCCTCAAATTCAAGATGGCCATCGGCAGCAATGTTAAAATTCGCACATTTTGTGTTATTGTTGAACTCCATATCTGTATGATATGTTTACTAAAATCTTTACTGGGAACAAACTAAGAAGATATTTCAAAAGAGACACACAATGCCTATATAACTATTAGCCTCATTTGCATAATTTATGTATAATGACACAGGAATGTAATTTATTATGATATTATCGTCTTCATTGAAATACTTGAATTTTAACATTACTGCGGCGGCCACATTGGATTTGTGAGACAAGATGACTGCCAATGCTGACAATAACCTGCTAAAAGTATTTGTTTACTTTGACTTACCCTAGTTCATCAATCTGCATTTATAAGTTAAAATATCAATTATTTATATAAAGACTACAATTTCATAATATATCACATTTGTGTACTAATGCATACATTATGCAAATTTGTCTAATTTACATCAATAAAGTGTGCTTCTTTTCCGAGGATGGGTCCAAAATTGATTCAGACATCCAAACAATTGTTAAAATAGACACATCACACATGTTTGTATCATGATTAGTTCAAAAGTAATACAAAATATACAAAATGTAACATTCCTGCCAACGGCTATCTTGGATTTGAGGGACTAGACGGCCACGAAAGGTTGAAATAATCTGCTAGATTGATCCACTGGCCTCGATACACCATAGACCATCTATTTCCAAAGTTATTCTCTCAAGTATCTCAATAAAAACACCATTTTCATAGAATATCCCATTCCCATGAATAAATTTGCATAAATTATGGAAATTAGGCCTAATTTGCATATATACAGAGTGTCTCTTTGGATGAATTTTTTTCTTTTGATCCAAGGAATATGTGTGCCAAGTAAAACAATCATACCCCAAAATGCAGTCAACACCCATATTTTTGGCCCAAGCCAAAATTCACTTGATCCTCTTTATAGCAGGAATTATAATTTCGTACGCATTTCATCGACATTGGCTTCACGGGTGGGTAACATTATACAGTTATTAACTGGTGGTGGAGGGAAAAGCACGGAATTTTCCACTCCTGAGGGATTTTAAATGCTATTGAGGGAAGAGTAAATAAGTCTCGAGACGTAGTCGAGGGACTTATTTTCTTCACGAAATAGCATTTTAAATTCCCGAGGGGAACATTCCATGATTTTCCCGACAGCAAAGTTAACAACTGTTTTATCATCTGATTGCCATGTAACAGTGCCATGTAATATCCAAAAATATTACATTGCAGCTCATGTACTGTATTTACTAAGTCAGGTGATAAACTGTAATAGGCCGCATCAGATGCACGTATAATGCTTTTGTACACTTTTATTCATGAATATAAACCTGATTCAAGGAAGCGGAATATATTATCTACGTGTAACTCCATGGTCACTCTGTTGCAGAAAGAGTCGCAATCGATTGTAAAGTTACAATTAATTGCAAGTCAGAAAACTATGCACATTTCGACCAATCAGATTTGCGCATTAAGTCACATGATATGACTTGCAATTACAATCGATTGTAAGTGTTGTTGTTTTCTGCAACGGGGTCAAAGAGAGAGATAAGTTAATAGAAAAATGGTCAGTATTGAAAATCTAACATTTCAGCATATTTGTCTACCAGTTACAGACTCAATAATAGTCATGTATTATTAAACAGAGCCTATAAGGGTCTGCAGCAAGTAGGCAAAAATACTAGTAGACTATTATTGGATCCCTTTCCGTTTAGAAAACGTCAATGACAATGGCAGCAACAAAATATCGAATAAATCCGCAGGAGGGAAACGCAGATACAGTTTCAATTAAAGATTTACTTTAGTATTGCTTCTTCTCGAAATTTCTTTTTTTAGGATTTTGATTGGTTTCGAATCTATTTGAAAGTGCATAAACAAAACAAAAACACTAAAATGAGATGCATTCCCTTTCAAATGACCCCATAGTTGTGAAATTTGATTTTAAAATAATGTTTTAATATGTCTCGAGGCAGGCAGACTTTTTGATTCGTTCTGCTAAAATAAAATTCAACTATTTATAAATCCTACACATTTTTAAAAATGTACCAAAGTGCATTTAAAATTCTTTTTCATGATCTCTCTTTTGAATAATTACTGTAACCAAACATCACATTCACATTATTAAAATTTAAAATGTTTGAGACGCTCAGCTGACTGGAGGGCTCCCTCTTATGTTAACGGCTGTTTTTCTTCTTTATGAAAACAGCCCTTTAACTTAGACGTTTATATTACGTTTTCTTCCATTGAATCATAATTGAGTATTAGTTTTTAATGATAACCTTTTAGAGTTCAGATACTAAAAATCAGTTTGACCAATATCCAACTATATCCCTTTAATCATTGATGTACTTAACGAATTTGCAAGTCTAAAAGTCCTCGGTTACTCGGAAAAAATAACCTGATGGGTGGAATGACTGACGCAACGAATGGATTTCACAATCGTATAATATGTTTGAAAGGCTTACAAGGTGAAATGGAACGAAATTAGCAAGTGTCAAACCTCTTGAATTCGCAGTCCATAAATTAGGCATTTGCTTACGTTGGTCTCGGAAACTCAAGCTTCGCTGGGGTCGATCCACTGACATTGATAGATGATCGACAGGAGCTTCGAACTGTGGTGTACTCGGGATCAGCCCCCACTGGGGGGGGGGGGGGCAAATTTGATCACGAGGGGCAGTTTATGCCAAGTAACAATAACAAACGTAGTATTGCCCATACATTATAACATATCTTTGTACTGTGAGGTACCTAGATGACCATTGTCATTTTAACACAAAACAATCTTAGGGTTTAATATACAGTTTCATGCGCCGGGGGTTGGTATTGTTATCACTTTGTTTCTCTTTTACAAATAGTTCAGAACAGGGACAATTTCAGAGTGTTCAAATGTACATACTTGTTAAATATCTCGAATTGCGGCCAAAAGTTTAATCGTTTGTCATTCATCGTGACCTCATGTACATTCAAATGTCTGTCACCAACTTCCATATGATGCAGACCTCGCGGCAAGTGTTAGGTGGTCTTACTACAGAAGGGGGACAAACTGGGCAGTCGCACCTTATAATAGCCATGCGCAATTGAAAAGTCTGGCATGTTTAAAACTGTCGTATCGTGTTTATGGAGCGCAATACGTTCTTCTCTATATCCAACAAAAGGAATATAATTCTGCCATTAAGAATATTTTATTTTTAATCATGAATACTTTACCGTAATGTTTAACTAATGGATTAATATTCATTCAAAGCATTTTTTTATTATTTCATTCTAACACGAAATAATTAACTTCAATTAACGTTGATTTAAACCAGTTTAAGATGACGTCATATAAAAACAGTTAAAATCATTGTTCCATTAGACCACATTGTACATTCTAGCCTTTAGTTTAAGCCCGGGTTCCCCTATCCTAAAGAACGTTGCCACACCCCACCTCACCCCACCATGTAGCTATTTGCTGTATTGACACTTCGCTACTCCGCTAATTCTATAATTTATTCAACCCCCGTGGCGGAATTGAGAAGTGGATACATGGTGGAGCTATACTACTAAAAGAGGAGGTTGTGTTTTGTTTGTTTGTTTGTGTGTCTGTCCGGCTATGCAAATCGCCAAGCCTTGAGGTATGACCCTCACCTTTCAGGTGATGATTGATACTACCTTTATAGAGGTAATGGTGAAAGCGTATCAAATTACATCAAACGGAAGTTGATTTGTTGACGTTTTGAGCCCAAAAATGTCTTTTGGGGGGCGAATGTACATGTAGCCCCGGTAAATTCCATATGGCTAAGCGGTACTGCCAAGCTGGCATACACTATAAGTATGGTACGTGATGTACACATACCGTACCCGTATGCCTTACAGTTTATCACCTGACTTAGTAAAATACAGTGCATCAGCTGCCATGTAACATTTTTAACTGTTACATGGCAAAAAGCACTGTTAACCGCATGTCGCGCGCTGCAGAAGAGATTGTATTCTGACGTCACAATGAGAACCAAATGTATGTTGTTTTTTACTGATTTCAGTTTCAATGCGTATGCATGAATGTGTATATTTAAGCCCCCGGATTTAGTCAGATGATTAAACAGTTGTTAACTTTGCTGTCGGGAAAATCATGGAATGTTCCCCTCGGGAATTAAAATGCTACTTCGTGACTAAAATAAGTCCCTCGACTACGTCTCTGGACTTATTTACTCTTCCCTCAATAGCATTTAAAATCCCTCGGAGTGGAACATTCCGTGCTTTTCCCTCCACCACCAGTTAACAACTGTATAATGTTACATACCGTACCCGTATGCCTACATTGTGTTGTGTGTATGCAGTGCATAATTATGTCCTCTAAAAACTTTCGAAGGAATTATAAAATGTGTATTTTGTTTGTGTAATTTGATGTTTACACTGAGTGATGTGCGAAAATGCCATGGTAGATGAATGTCATAAAAACGAGCAATGATCAAAAATGCAACTAGAAAACATTTGCAACTTCATTGCACTAACTTTGTACACAGTTGAAAGTCTTACATGGAGACATTCAAATCCGAACACTTTAATAATAAACAAATCTTTATAACGATAGAGAAGTTCAGAATACCAAAACCTGTTCCACGCTTCTATCGGTACTACGAATACAACAGGGTATGTGAGAACCACTAGAGTTCTAAGTAAGTTTGTTTGTGATTGTGGACAATGTTACTAGATCCCTTTAAGTAAACCTCGGGTCGAAATGGAGGTGTTACCATGGCGCCTTGAAGAGAAATTAGTGACAAAACAGGCAAACACATGTTCACGTTTCAAGTATGTAGTATCATGTTTAATGTAAACTGCAAAGAGATGATATCATTGCATACTCTTAGCTTAGGAGATGCACATATAAATCGAACATATTACTTCCAGTTATCTACATTAGATATCAAATTACCAATATAATCTCATCTAGGATGAGGAGGAATGTTGGACACATGGTTTGGTAACTTCAGAAGGTCATGGGTTCGAATGTTAAGTTAGTCATGCATGCCAAGGCATTGAACCCATGTTCTTACAAATTAATCATACAAATCGGCTAGCAAAATGTATTATTCTTACATTTTATATGGAAAACTAGGATCCTTTCCTTGTGTATATTCTTTCAGAATGCGCTAGGAGTTACAAAATGTTTCATGTTTTAACTGTTGAGACACTTTTTTAAATACGAGAAAATAATCTTTGGTGTAAACTTTAACCGTCAAAATAGTACGGTTGTTAACACAATGTTCGTTTATGCTCAGAATGCAATTTAATAAATGTATCTGATTACTTGTTTTCAATGTATCCTGATTCATAATTCATTCTTAATGGGTTTTTTTCTCCAAATAACCACAACAATCACTTTGAAACATTAATGTTGCGTGTCTAGTAACGGTTGATAATTTAAGCCTAAATAAAGCAGCTGCTGGCACGCGTAGGCGAAATCCCACAAGAAGCATTCAATCTGATTAATCACGTTTTTCCTTACCATCTGGGGGCTCGTAATATTTATATGATACAAGCTAGAAAAATGTGTTTCGTGGTGATTTGTTTCCCTTACATTTCCTTCCCGATACAACAATGTATCACTAACATCGTACGATAGCTTTGCTTCCGTTAGTTTCTTCCATTTTTTCGCCTGACAAATAAAGGGAAATTGCTGATTTCATAACATCTTATAGACATGATGGATGAAGCCTTGTCCTAAAAGACGTAACGTAGTTTGGATATCTGATACAATTCCAAATTCGAATGTACTTGGGAAGGATAGCCTTCCGGGCGTCGATATAGATATTATCGATAATATCTCCTTAATGTGATCATGTTTCCTGGACACACATATTGAAAGGAATTATAAATATAAAATTAATAGTATCCAATTCAATTTATATTGCGCGTTTCTAATTTTCAACTGCTCAATGCGCTAAATTACAACGTACACTCCAACCTGGCAAGAGGAAGACAAAACGACAAGAAATATTCGACCCAATCTTCTTTTTTTTAAAATCACAATGCCCTTCTTAGGAAATATTTACGTCTTATACTCACCAAGGCTGACTGCAACAGGATCAATGCATTTGGACTGTGGAAGTGTGGTGTTGGCGGAGGATGCTGAGGATACCCTGGACTGCCAGATGGACTAATGAGAGTGTCCTGCAAGACATTAGAACCAGCCCCGTGCATACTTCTGGACAAAATCCATCGCCAGGCCTTCAGCTACCTCGGCCACATTGTAAGACGACAAGGAGACTGCAAATATGGAGATGGTAATCCTTCAAGGGAAAATTGAAGGATCTCGCAGACCCGGGAGATAGTCTATAGGCGATAGGTGCAAAATACTGCTAGAATTGCTCAGTTAATGATAAAAGCATGACATTTGGCGCAATTATACTTGAGCCTATACTGAAAATGTTCAAAGGTGGAGCCAATGGATACAGCATGTTTCTTAGCAACGGTTGCTAAGAAACGTATTGACCCTAGCAACGAGCCATATCTAATCCATTCCGAATGGATGAAGAACAGCCTCTAAGCGCGTATTATTATCCCTGGTCATTTGGTACAGTTCAGACCCGCACAATTATCTTGTACACATTCTCAACTCCCCGGGGAGCATACTAGCCGCGGGCAACCATATTGGTGCACCAAGCTAATTTTCACCAGACCAGATACCAATTGATACACCTGGGTAGAGAGCAGCAATGTGGATTAAATGCCTAGCTGAAGGGCAAACGGAGTGGGCATGGTTCGAACTCGGGATCTCACTATCGGAAAGCACGCGATCTACCAATCTTGCCACACTACTTCCACATAATAGACGCTTTATAAATCGAACTTATTATTACTAGTATTACAATATGATATTTATAAATACGATCTTCTTATTTTGCCACATCAACATTAAACAAATTAATCTCCAGTTTATCTCTTCGAAAATAGCATATTCGTTCATGGGCAGTTACGTGTGACCATGCTTAGTTAGAGCATTATCCTAATTATACCAGCATATACTGTATGCCATGCATTTGTTCTACTGATACGTGACTACATCAAGGAAAATTATCCGTATTAAATTTATATATTAAATATTATATATTTAATAATACATTTTTATTAATTGACAGTTTTTTAATTGTATTTATAGCTACCGGTTTATTTGCACAAACCAAGATATAAACGTTTATGATACCCCCAGTGGAATAGTGAAAGTTCAAACCACTTTTATTTGAAATAAACCTTATCCTTAGTTGACGAGGCTACGCACGAAATACTTTAAAGTGATAGAACAGTTCAGGTTAAGAGGGCGCTTCAAAATAATGTATTTGTGAGCTAGAGGAAAACAGAGGGTAGGAATTGCAAAACCGCACAATTGTAGAAACAAAGCTACATTTGTTTTAATAATCAAAATCCGTTCACAAACAGATAAAATATCCATATGTTGATTATAACAAAATACTATTCTTGTGTTGGCAACACGATTAGAATCTCTAAAATAATATTTATTTTTGAAGACAATCGTCAGTTTATATATACGAAAACAACATACCAGAATAGCGTCGATATATTTTCGCCATTGGTGGGATGATACGTCATTTCGACCATCTTGATATTCGGCGAGGGGATCGGCTCAAATGGCGCAGCCCCCGGAAGATGTTAGATTTGGGCAATATTTAGCTCTCTCAAGATGTAGTTTAAAGCAAACTTTTGAATCAATTTTCCCGATAAGAGGGCTATTATCCCTCCATTGTAATGTTATTTTATATTTTGATGCAATGTATATTGTTGTTATCTTATATGTCCACAGGGTATTGTGTGAAAATTTCAAGTCAAATGGACATTGCATGGCCAAGTAATGAGCGAAAATGCAAAATGATAGTCACTAACTCACTGCACTCACTTTGTACACAGTAAGAAAAACTCCACCGGAGTTTGTCTTATCTGAATACTTATATCGTACATATATTTGTAACGAAAGGGAAATTTGAAAAACCAAAACCTGTCCCATGATTTTATTGGTAATACGAATACAACAAGGTATGAGGGAACCGCTAGAATTAAAATTTTATTTTGAAGATTTGGACAATGTTACTATAAAGTCCCTTTAATAATAATAATAGATCGTATTTGTATAGCGCCTAATGCAGAACAGCCTCTAAGCGCTTATTATTATCCCTCGTCATTTGGTACAGTTCAGACCCGCACAATTATCTTGTACACATTCTCAACTCCTCGGGGAGCATACTAGCCGCGGGCAACTATATTGGTGCACCAAGCTAATTTTCACCAGACCAGATACCAATTTATACACCTGGGTAGAGAGCAGCAATGTGGATTAAATGCCTAGCTGAAGGACAAACGGAGTGGGCATGGTTCGAACTCGGGATCTCACGATCGGAAAGCACGCGATCTACCAATCTTGCCACACTACTTCCACATAATAGACGCTTTATAAAGCGAACTTATTATTACTAGTATTACAATACAATATTTATAAATACGATCTTCTTATTTTGCCACATCAACATTAAACAAATTAATCTCCAGTTTATCTCTACGAAAATAGCATATTCGTTCATGGGCAGTTACGTGTGACCATGCTTAGTAAGAGCATTATCCTAATTATACCAGCATATACTGTATGCCATGCATTTGTTCTACTGATACGTGACTACATCAAGGACAATTATCCGTATTCAATATACATGTATATATTAAATATTATATATTTAATAATACATTTTTATTAATTGACAGTTTATTTTTTATTTTATAGCTACCAGTTTATTTGCACAAACCCAGATATAAACGTTTATGATACCCCCAGTAGAATAGTGCATGTTCAAAGGACTTTTATTTGAAATAAACCTTGTCATTAGTTGACGAGGCTACGCACGAAATACTTTAAAGTGATAGAACAGTTCAGGTTAAGAGGGCGCTTCAAAATAATGTATTTGTGAGCTAGAGGAAAACAGAGGGTAGGAATTGCAAAACCACACATTGTAGAAACAAAGCAACATTTGTTTTAATAATCAAAATCCGTTCACAAACAGCTAAAATATCCATATGTTTATTATAACAGAATACTATTCTTGTGTTGGCAACACGATTAGAATCTCTAAAATAATGTTTATTTTTAAAGACAATCGTCAGTTTATATATACGAAAACAACATACCAGAATAGCGTCGATTTATTCTCGCCATTGGTGGGATGATACGTCATTTCGACCATCTTCGGCGAGGGAATCGGCTCAAATGGCGCAGCCCCCGGAAGATGTTGGATTTGGGCAATATTTAGCTCTCTCACGATGTAGTTTAAAGCAGACTATTGAATCAATTTTCCCGATAAGAGGGCCATTATCCCTCCATTGTAATGTTATTTTATATTTTGAAACCCCAAATATTGGGGGGTAATAATACAGGCCATCCACCTATCTCAAATATTGGGGTGATATATATTGGGGGGATATATCCCCCTCTTCTCCCCTTGATCGACATCCTTGTAACATAATGCATCCAGGGGCAGTCATAATGATTTACCAGCATATATATACCATGCATAAGTCATATACTGGTACGTGACTGTACGTGGTATTAAATGGTGTAACATACACATATATAATATATATATGTTATATATTATGTACATATTATGTCAATACACTACATCCTATAGTGCTAGGTACGTATAATATCTAAATTGTATTTACTGGCGCAGCGAGATCCAGAGTTCGAACCCTGTGTAGCTCCAGCAAGACAATATTAATACAATTTTGCTGCTCTCTACCCTGATGTATACATTGGGACCTGGTAGGAGGTGAAAGCCGTGAGCTGCTTGGGAGGTATGCTCCCCATGGAGTGGAGATTGTGCACACAATGTGTGCGGACTGGCGTTGTATCATATGACCCGGGTAACAGTGTAAAGCTCTTAGCGATCATATTGTATCATATTAATAATAATAATAGATCGTATTTGCATATGTGTTTTAGCATCAAAACTATCTAAAGACATGTTATAAAGCCACTATAAGTGTCAACAGGAAAAACAAACCATAACAACTGTCTATTTATATCTTAATTGTCTATTTGTAAATGATGTTTCCACCTAACACTGCCTAAAAGCTTACAGAAGAGAAATATTGGATATATTTCAATCTGTACAGATTGTCATAAATGTTAATTGACAAATAATAACATATTTAGTTGCTTAGTAACCTATTTACAATAGCAACAAGCTGTGTACACATGAAAAACAATCTCTGCACATGGGATCCATTTAACTCAAATTGTTTTCTTATCAATAGAAGGCCTATTTCCTGCAATCAGTGAAGGCTATGGTATTTTACACCATAAAAATGAAACAATGTCGCTAGGCAATACATTCATGAAAGCAACCAGCTATGTTTGGTCAGATGGATTGTCTCAACCATATTTATTCTCACCATGAACAGTCTTAAGTCATTCACCATTGTTTCAGGCATTGTCACAATCTCCTGTGCATGTGCAATAAACAGTGTATTTTAAGTGCGCTCGTACACATTTGCAGTCTCTACACCTGCTCCTACATTGACATTGACACTCTGGGCAGAATGCGCTTGCTTCCGGTAAGTTTGTCCACAGGGGCCTCCACTGTTCTGGGCAAGTCCATCCCCACTCAGAAGGGGAGGGCAACTGGCGATATGGCATAGAAGTACGTCCCCAATGGTGCCCACCTTGCAATGCTGCCCTTCTGATATGTTGCTGTAAGGCAGCCTTGGTGGGAGGAAGGGCTGACATCTGACGCCCGTTTCGTGTGAATAGAAGCTTTCTGACTTCGTTGATGGAGGTACATGTTGCTGTCTTGTCATAGAGAAGTATGGTGAAGTACTCTATGGAAGCCTCAGTCTCTTTAGATATTTGTTCTGGTGCACTGTGCAGCTCATAGAAGGCTCCAGTGATTTCATCATGTGTCTCCCACACTCTCCATGCAGTCTTCTTTCCAACTTGGGTAAACTGGGAAACAGTGTCGCAGCCCATCGAAAGCATGGAACACCGGAAGTTCCAAGGATTTTTGTGGGGCAAGGGAGGCACTTATCTCATGAGCTGGGATGTAGTGAAAGTTCTTGCCACTTCCGAATGCAATCCAGAGGTCTATCCTTCCTAGCTGCTGTACAGTCGCTACTGCTAGCACAACTACATCGGTATCTACTGGCCGAACAAGGATCTTGTGAAAGCCCTGTCTGACGGCATCAGCAACATGTACCATGATCCTGGAATCTGCTTCTTCAGGATTACAGGGAGTAATGCTGGATGTGTCTCGTGCAGGTATACAGAGTACATTAGCACCATCGGTGACAACAAGAGGGTTTTCTGCTGATGAACTTGATATCAATTCAACGTTCACAAGTTTGAACAATCTTGTTGCTATTCAAGCGAAGAAACTGCTGCGAAGAAACTGCTGCGAAGAAACTGCTGCCAGTTATTTGGTAAGGGGCTTGACACCTCAACACGCCTACGTTGGCTAGGACCCATAGCATGCTTTTCTCTAGTCTGTGCCTTTAGACTGTTGTCAAAGTATTGATCCCAGACTAGACAATATCTACTCGTTGAGCCTTGTTTTGCTCTCTTTTGATGTGTGGGACAAACACATTTGCAGCGTAGTCGCCAAATGTCTTGCATCCTCCAGGTCTAAGAATGTTCACGAGTACAGCCCCATCCATGATGCTCACATCCGTCTCTGGCCTTGAATCACGTTGGGACTGGACATGTTGTTCAAGACATCCCATGAGATCCGACTTTTTCCCCAGACGTAACTGTCCAGGAAGAAAGGGATGGTGGAAACGTATGATTTTCATGGCTGAAGAAATTGTCCAAATCACCATCTCTTGTCTGGCATGCAACATACCGTCTTGCAAAGAGAGAGGATTCACTTTTGAGAAGATTGACCTTTGTCACTGCTTTCTTTGACTTGTGTGCTTGTTCATTGAACAGTACTAATTTGTTCCTGGTGATGGTTGCTGTTATTGGTTTGATGTTGGCCCGGAGTCGCTCGTCAACAAATGTTCCATACTGCTCTTGACCCTTTGATTGTATTGTGGTGAGGCACTCGATTGACTGCTTGTCCATGATGTCCTTTGAATGCAGTCTCAGAAGGTCTTGGCTTTCTTCCTCAAACGGACTCCCCATGCCCTCGATTACTCTGACCAGTGTGTTCACCTGTGTAGCAAATAGCATCTGGGTAGCATCAGTTTGCTCATGGTGGTTTCTTTGGCTGGCACTCTCTATTTTCCCTACCATGGATGACTCAAATTCAGATATGACACGGACAAGTTCTGGCCCTGCTACTGTCCATCGTAAAAAGAGCGTTTCACTATAAGCCACGGGTAAGTCCATCATCTTCCTCTGCCCCTTCAAAGGTGTTATTGAATGGGTGAAACCACGGTCGCCATCACCACTCGTACTCTCGGTAGTAATATTTTGGAACACGGACAAGCTTGTACCGTGAAATGAACCGGTTGAGGTGGCTGAGCTTGGATTGTGGTCTATATTGTCAGCGGCTGCGGTGATGAACTGACCCTTCTGGATCTGGGGAGGACAGACTGTGCCATTCTGGTGATAATACTCGTATACATTATTTCCCAATGATGTGATTATATCCATGATTCCGATCATATGAGGCTGACAAACCAAGGGCAATCAACCAACTGCCGTTCTCTCGTTAATGCATGGGCCTTAACTCCCATATAGACGGGTAGTGCCGTCTCCCGATCTTTGCCTGATGATAGACCAAATTTATTATTATTGTTCTCTAAAAATAGGCCAACAATAGTTGACAGGTTAGAAAAGCCTAAATGGTGATACAATCAGGTAAATGCGTTGCCTAGCAACCATTATAAAGCCATGTGCAGTTGCCTTTTGCTCCAGAGTGAAGATAGTATGAATAGTAAAGCTATATGATATTGAAATACATTCTAATGTTTAATAAAATTGGTCTGCAGACATCAAATATGCTTGGTTGCTAAGGAAAATGTGTCGCCTAGCAACTGTTGCTATGATGTGTATATTGCAATTGCTCCAGGGTGGTGTTAGTATGAAGAGCAAAGCTGCAGATATAGAAATACATTAAAATTATTCGGAAAAATTGGTCTGCAGGCATCTTACATGTTGGTTGCTATGGAAAATATATTGCTTAGCAACCGTTGCTATGCTATGTACCGTTTGCATTGGCTCCACCTCTGAAAATGTTTAGAATGATGTGACATACATGTGTGCAAATTTTCATGCTTTTATCATCATCTAAAGGGGGTATCCCACTGAGAGGCGAACGTTTGCGAACGTTAGCGAATATAGCAAATTTGGGATTTCGCCAGGATTCGTTAAAGGTTGCAAAGGTTCGTTAACGGTCGCAAACGGTTGCAAGAAAATTCGCAAACGGTTTTAATAGTCGCAAACAGTTTTTCTTGTCGCAAAGAAATTTTGGACATGTTCAAAATTTCTTTGCGAATTTATTTTTTCGCAAACAGTTGCAAACGTTCGCAAACGTTCGCAAACGGTCGTAAGACGGTGTCGCTAACGTTCGCTAATGCTAGCGATTACATGACCATATGGTTCCTAAATGCAATCGACCCATTGAGCGGCGAATGTTTACGAACGTTTGCGAATTTTGGATTCGCCAACTTTTCGGACAAATGTTGGCAGAAATCAGGGTGGCAGTGGAAAACCCTGATTTTCGCTAACATTCGCTAACATTCGCTAACATTCGTCAGAAAAGTTGGCGAATTCGCTAACGTTCGCAAACGTTCGCCTCTCAGTGGGATACCCCCTTGAGCAATTTTCGCACCCATCGCCTGGACTAAGACCGAAAACCCGCTGGATCGACCGCATGAAATCCTTGGTTGGACAGCCGATAGCATCCCTGTAAACCGAGCCGCAGAAGATCGTCGCAGGTGGCGCGTCATCACGAAAGTCACGACCTGTCAGCCGTGACGGAACCGTACCAAGAGAGAGAGAGAGAGACACTCTCCGTCGTTGGCATTGTAATCTTCTACATATTCAAAAACCTCCTCTCTTTTATCCATTAATCTTGACAAATATTTGATCATATTTTGGTTTGGTGAATAAAGGCACATTTTATTCCGCCACGAGTAGGTGTTTTCCCTCTTCATAGATTATAATCGTCCTGGCGTGGGTGTTCATTAATCTGGACGGAATTCTACCGCATATTTTAAATTTTCTTCATTTCCGATTTCTTTTTCTTTACAGTTAACCATAACTTGTAAAAAGTATTATTGCCATAAATGTTGTGAACATCATAAAGGAAAACACAAGAAAACGTATTTTCTGTTAGTAAAAGCTAGATTCAAGGCAATGAAATGTTTTAAAACATGCAGCGAAAAGAAAAAAGGAGACAATAGCCGCGAAAGCATGATTTTTAACATACAGCAAAAAAAGGGACAATAGCGATAATATGTAAACTGACATACAGCGGAAAGGGGGACAATTATGATAAGATGTTTGAAAACATGCAGCGTAAAGATCGAATGTAACAATAGCGATAAGATGTCCCCAAAAAATACAACGAACAAAAAGAAAATAAGGAAAACATTCTAGTTTGGGACCGTGGCAAAAATACATTTTCATGATTACCATCGTCCTCGAACTAACATGACAAGCAGCATTTTCTTTAATAATAACTCAGCGTTTACCCTTGAGCTACATACAAACACATATCAGCTCTTTCGGTGCTAGTCTTTTCAGAAGAATGTTAGTTATTATTTTGAGTTTCAATCACATAGTCCTTATTTGCCTTATGTGACTGTAAACCTTTTCGTTTTGTTCGATTCATGAGCTTCGTTTAAATCGTCAATAAACTTTGTTTAAACGCAGTATATATTATGTTTAAGAGGCAAGATATATTGAACATGATTACACGATACTAAATTTACAAATGTGCATGAATGTATTCTCCATTCGAATGCTTTGAATGTTGAAAGTGCACAATCATAAATTGTAATTTAAAGTCGCATGAGCAACGAATGGATGTTGGCGCTTCTGTGACACGTTATGGGATACCATATCACTATCGGATTAAAGGAATTTCGGTAATTTGTTTCTTAATATGTGCAAAAAGAATCAGGTGGATGGATCACGTGGTGTTTTTTTTTGGTACATATTTTAATTGTGTATGTTTGCAAAATATTGTCTGAAATTACCGTGGCAAACGGATAAGTCTGGAATAATGAAGGCTTGGAAAAAGCAACATCTAAAAGATTTTATAAGTCGATAATTTTCAACAAAATATATTTTAATTTATTATCAAGTCACTATACATACATGCACGTATGACCGCTATATGTTTTCCCGTCCATTTTCACAATTTTTTTCATTCAATTTTATAAATTCGTAATTCAATTTCGTCCCGAGGAGACTGGAATGTGCTAATCCCGAATTTAATTTCGTTTTTGGTCGATCGATTTTCAAAAAGTCCAGTCAATTCAAATTCGTCGGTCACAGATGTCTTCAGCAACTGTGACCGACGAATTTGAATTGTTATTGACGATAATGTATGACAAACTACTAAATTGACTAGACTTTTTGTGAAATTGATCGACTAAAGACGAAAATGAAGTTGGGATTAGCACATTCCCGGCTCCTCGGGACGAAATTGAAGGACAAATGTATACAATTTAATGGGAAAAAGTGTGAAAATGGACGGGAAAACCTATATTATTTCACCTCAAAGTAAACATTTTCATTTAAAGAAGTATGCGGAACGCATGTATGTTGGCGTTCTTTGAACACATAATTTGATACCGTACAATACGGTTAAAGGTACTTATATAACACCTTAGAATGTTCTCGCAATGTGATTGGTTGAATTCATGTCACATGACATTCGTGGAAATGCTCTATTGCACGATTTTGACGTCATAATCGTGCAATAGAACTTTTATTTAGTTATATTGCACGATTTTGACGTCATAAACGTGCAATGGAACTTTCATGTAGTTTTTTTGTGCAAGCGCCAGCGCGCGTTAAAAATAACTGCGCGCATTGCGCAGATTTTCCATTCAAGATCAAGCGCATTAACAAACATTACGCACTCCAAGGCGGCTGTGCGCGGGGAATTGAAACGAGTTGGTTTGTTTATTTATAATTCTTTGGTTTGTATTAAGAAACTAGCGTGCAGAGCTTGCCAGAGCTGGGCCAGGGGCGGTAAAGTGTAAATTCCCCAAAATATAAAATGAAAAGGATCTATTTAAGGATCTATTTTAGTTTTTACACCTAGGTGTCATATAAAACAAATAATGAATGTTTTTTTCCATTCGAGCAATGGTACGAATATTTTCATTCGGTGAAAGATGGAATGTTGCATTCAACTCGGCTCCGCCTCGTTGAATGCAACAACATTTCATCGTTCACCTCATGCAAATATTCGTACCATTGCACTCATAAACATTCATCATTTGTATGATATACCTGGTAGCATCGTTCTTATGTGCAACAAATATTACTTGGATTCATGAGGCACGATTTTTTGCAAAATGTCGTTTTAAATTGTCGTGGCAAACGGATAAGCCTTAAATAATGTTGGCTTATGAAAAGCACGACTATTGTACTGATATTTCACCTCAAAGTGAACATTTTTGTAATTCAACTATGTTACTATTTACCCTTAGGGCGAAACATCCCTTCGATTAAGTTTTCAAGAATAAAACGTAAAACTAATCATGGAGGCGACAATAAAAAACATTTATAGCATTACATTTTTACTTCGGTACGTCAACCACGTAATATGATAAGCCTGTAGCTGTTGAAACAATGAATCACTCGCACGAATAACATATAAATTAGTTTAAAGAGAAGAAGACAATGAAAAGTTGTCAGGCTTACATTGCTTAACTTAAGAATTGACACATATTAAAGGCGGCCATTTTTACATTCAAAATGGCGCCTGAAGACGAGGTTGAAAACAAAATGGTACCAATTTTGGAGGGAATCAACATCCCAAATTAACAAAGTTAGCCAATAAAAACAATTTGTTATCACAAATCGAGCTGGATTATATACCAGCCTCTACTATATGCATGGTGTAACGAGTAGGGCAATGTGGGTCATTTCACCCCTTACATGCCGTAGTCTGTTGGGACTCCCTAAACATGCTCAAAATTGATATATTATATAACGCCACATGAGAAATCAGTATTGTACGTATAACTTTAGGAACTGATCCACTCTATCAAACATTATATTAAATTTTATTCAGTTGGTTTGTTATAATTATGTTTTTTATTCAAATGATGTTCACTTACGTCTGGGACCGCCCTTCATCATCACCATCCGGGAGACACTTCATTTCCGTCTCATATTATGTACATGTACTTGTCTTGATAGTAGACAGACATCATGTCTATCATGTATAATACTATTATACACAATGATAATTGATCTATAACTATAACTAAGAAACTTCCGACTGAAAATGGAATCATAGGGGTTCGCAATAAAGTGTGTAAAAATCAATCAACCGAAATAAGAGTACCACAAAACATGATCATGTGTCCATCCAATGTAGACCGTCGCCATATAGTCATTACCACATTATATCACGTGTAATATTGCTTGACACTTGGTCGGTTCTTAGAAATGTCCCTACTTGAGACAAGAAGAAGAACTCGTTTTAAAAAGTCCAAGCGAACCGTGATGACTCCGTAACATGAACAGTCATTGATGGTTGCATTACTTACCCACTCGAACATAGCACCCTATGTTTCCGTCGGTTAACCCTTCCTTGCGTGTCCTGTTATACCTGCTGGGTTTTATTCATAGTCTATATGGGAATTTTAGAATCTCTATAAAAGAAACGGGTTAAGTTTGCAGCGTGGGAATCGTGTCCGCACGAATTCGTGAATTCTGAGAAAGAAGCTTTCAGCGAATATACAATTATTAGCAGTTGAAATTATCGGCTATGATTATACACACAATCGCAGTAATGTTATCAGTTTACATTTGGCTACATTAATTGTTTTTGTTAAATAGTATATTATATTTTCCTTCAAAATAATTCAGTTCTCTTCTACACGAGACAAGATTAATCAACTCGTTATACTACTCTCCAGTGAAATATATTTTGTTATATATTTTTTATTATGTATGTCTGTGGTTTCGAAATCTACATTGCGCTCTAAATCCCCATCACCGTCACGGGACTAATGTTCGATGAATCAATCACGCATATGTTTGTACGCACTGTGAGCGACGTTAATTTATGCGAGAATACGCTCATCGCAGTTATTCAGAGCGCAAGCGATTACTGTATACAGGATACTATGCGCACACCCACGGCGTCGCGGAGGGGTGCTTGGCCACTAGATATGTAAACCACTTAAAAACTGTTTGATGTTTCGTTCTTTTAAAGATATGTCTCATTTCTCGCTTACGGAAATAAGAGATGGCTAAATACATTTTCTTTGAAATTTAAACGGAAAACGGGAATAATATTCCTTGCGGGAATTATAAACCTCATTCATGATTAACTCACTGCATGCCTGTGACTGGTCTGTTCATTGTGTGCACGTGTGCAACCATCATGACCATAGAACGGTAAAAGATTACTAGTTACCAATATTGCCTATATCTCATTTAGTTACCGTAAATTGTATAGAAAGCCTTCTTATGTTATCACGAGAAGAAATAAAAGACGAATTGGCGAGAAAGAAGAATAGCAGGAGGAGAAACAGATGAGAAAAAGATTTGGAGAAAATTAAAACAAGAACAAATTGATCAATTCGAAGAAGAAGAAGAAGAAGAAGAAGAAGAAGAAGAAGAAGAAGAAGAAGAAGAAGAAGAAGAAGAAGAAGAAGAAGAAGAAGAAGAAGAAGAAGAAGAAGAAGAAGAAGAAGAAGAAGAAGAAGAAGAAGAAGAAGAAGAAGAAGAAGAAGAAGAAGAAGAAGAAGAAGAAGAAGAAGACGAGGAATAAAAGGAAGAACAACACCAAGAACAAAAAGAAGAAGAAAAAGAAGAAGGAGTAGGAGGAGGGGAAGAGGGAGAGGAGGACGACTCGATTTTACCATCTCCCGATAGTGTTTAAGTTGTAATTATGTCCTTCATAATTTATATGATTGTAATTGTTTTCTTGGATGTCGTTATTAAATTTCCAAAACTGTGCTCCGGCTTTAATTCACAAGGATGGGTAATGGCCCGGTTCGATATACCTTTATAATGAGCTTCATATCGAGTGACGCGTCCAAGGCCGTTGATTGTTATTATTTTCATGGAAATGTATTTATTTTCCACATGATCTCGGAATGATAGTAAGGAACCTAATATGAGTTTGACTTCAAATATAGACAGTTTTGTACATATTTGTCTAACTCTTAATTCCTTGCCAGTATATGAAACCCTATATGACATGGTATAATTACGATCAGAATTTCGTTGAATGTGTAAACATAATAACTATGAGTTTATAATTGTAGATTTGACCATGAGTAATAATAATAATTGAAAGCACAGTAGAGTGTATATTTATAGTAGCTGTGCTATTATAAATGTTGATATTATGAATATTATTATCTTTATTAGTATTATTATTCATTTAATGTTGCTGCGTCGTGGAACAATTGTATTGCTACTCAAGACTATTTCTAACATTGGGAATCTGACCAGAAAAGTATAATTATACAAACTAAATCAATGACCAGTTTCGTAATGTTTGAAATATTTAATTTTTAAAAAACTGCATCACTTCGGAGATCACTCGCACATATCCCTAACTTGTTTTCTTAATCCTTCGGGTTTGTGTCAGGTTATAACACTGACCAACACGAGCGTTGAATACGAAGGGGTTTCAGGGACGGACCACTGTCAGGGTTTTATATAGCTCAGCTAGTAGAGCGCCGGTCTAGCATCCGGAGGTCTCGGGTTCGAATCCCTGAGCAATCCCATTTACTCTGCTCAGATTTCATTGATACTAATGGTCATGACATAATGCAACATTTTGGCCGATCTCGCCGTTTGGCACGCCGGCAAATGACTGTGGAGATCAGCACTCAAATGTGTAATATCAGGAGCTTTCTCGCTCAAGCAGGATAGCGCGTTGCGCCTACCGTCATTGACCGTAGGGTATATATATTCCCTTGCTTACAGCATATTTGTATCACCTGACGAAGTGTTGCAGCGGCGATCTTTAGATTCCTTGTTGACCATACATTGCCAGACAAACGAATATCATTAGCGATATTATTAACGATATCATTCTGATTCTGTGTGCATTGTGCACCGTGCGCAAGGCCCTCGCAAGATGGTACTGCGCGTCTGATTTGCTAATCTTAAAAGGGTATTCCACCCCCATAATAACTGAGCTCCATTAGAATGATAGAATCTTATCACAAATTACCATATCTACATGTTTCTTCTTTTTTTTAAATAATAAGTATCCTTTTATTGAAAGTATATTAAAAATCGAAAATAATATCGCTAGTGATATTCGTTTGTCTCGCAATGTATGGTCAACAAGGGATCTAAAAGATCACAACGTTTCGTGCGCGCGTATGACGGGCCTACAGTGCCATATATCATCGATCCAAAAATAGATCGAAATAAGTTACAAAATCTCTTCGAAGCGCACGTTGGTACGTGTTGTGGTGCGTGTGTTTATGTGTGTATGTATCAGCAGTAATACGAGCAGCCTTCGAACCCATAACTTTCACATGCATTATTTGTGTAAGTCCTGTGTATAAAACGACACAGTAAAGTATGCTATTCTAGCTCCCTGGTTTTGCAGAGAGAAGCGGCGAAAAAAAGAGGAAAGAGAGAAAGGGGGAGAGATTATATAAAGAGAGGGTGAGGAGGGGGTGGGAATCAGGTTTAGATTTGTGTACATATGGATAGTTCTACTTTGTGCAGAGAACGAACGACATGTCATCGCTTAAAACAGGTGTCTCCTGTGGAGTGCTCAGGGTCGTATTTGCGGAATGCGTTGAATGGATTTACACTTATAGGTGGCTGTTTAGGGAGAATTAAACCGAAAAATTCACACATCCCACTCAGTGGACTATCGGATCCATGTGTAAAAACCTCCCCCGATTTGTATTCCCTCACGTGTAATATATCATAAATAAACTCGATCAAAGTTTGGCAAAATATACATGCAAATATGTGCGCTTGTATTGGGAGTCACTCCTCCTGTCCCTTGTCCCCCACTTCGCCCCGCTCTCTATCTATGCGTTTTGTTTTCTTTCAATCAACCGTATTTCTCTTTCTAGGTCTCTTGTATTGTACACTACTGCATCGAAGACATGCAAGGTGTGTGTAGTACCAAGGAGGTATGAAAAAGGCTTTCTAATACCTCCTTGATAGTACTAGTCTAGGTTCTGTACCTGTATGTACACCTTATACATCTTGTGAATCTGTCCGTACAGCTTCACAGTTCAGAGTGGTATGACGCGATATATGGGGGAAAGGTGCAAACAGAGTCCAGAACCTAAACTAGTACCCCCGCAGTCAGACCATATCCAACCAGAAAGGGAGCTCTCTCATTGGGCAATAAAGAAGTAACGAAGGTTGTTTTACCACAGTGCGTTAGCCTGCGTTATTGCA
>JBAMJV010006611.1:27500-102834 GCA_037951105.1 Echinarachnius parma
TCAGTTTGCGATTATTTGTAAATTTGTTTGATATCGTGGTATAAGGTGAAATACTTGTTTTCCGAAACGGATTTAGAAATTAAATATATTAGAATTGGCATCTATATGATAAATGCCCTAATTGCTATAAAATAATATACATATCATAGGTGCCTTCGTTACTTCGGGTATCAAGTCTTGGCCAGTGGCACTCATTAAGGTTGTGCTCTGTTTATGTGGTCCTTTTTTTGTTTTGGGTAAGGGGGGGGGGGGGGGGTGGGGGGAAGGGGGCATGAAGAATCGATCGCGATGGTTATACACTCCCCTCTTCCATGTGAAATTAAATCTTTCCATATCAATATCAAGTCTTGTCCAGTGGCAACCATTAAGGTTGTCTTTTGTTAAGATGCTGTTTTTTTGTTGTTGGTTTTTTTTGGGGGGGTGGAGGGGAGGTGTTTTGATGAATCGATGATGATGGTTATACGTACACTCCCCATCTTCCATTTGAAATGAAATCTGTCCATATCAATATCAGGTTGTCTTTTGTTAAGACGTTGTTGTTTTTGTTGTTGTTGTTGTTGTTGTGTTGGTGGTTGAGGAATCGATGATGATGATGATTATACACTCCCCTCGCTCTTCTATTTGTAATAAAATCCCTCCATATCAAAGTACATGGTCAATATCCTGAACTCGGAGCAAATTGAACCTTTTATAAACCCCTCAAAAAAAGTTCGGAAACTCAAGTTTGATCGATTATATCTATTTTATTAAGAAATCATAATGGTTATATTTGGTATCACTTGAAAGGGTGTGTATACCTCTTTAAAATGATACCAAATTCGTAAGCATCACGAGCACGAGGTATGTGCAGTATACTTGAGAATGGGGGAAAGTCAGAAGTGAAATGTCGCAAAATGCGCCAACAAACTTCAGTTGGAAGGTCTGACAACCATATCACGGTCTTTCTCAAGTTCAAATTCTTTCGACGATGAATATCTTGTCAATGAAGAGATACTGTTGAATATGGTATCAGACAAAAGCTTAATTATCTTTCCAATGCCACTTCCTCACTTGGAATAATTATGAAAGCCGGGTAGGTACAATTAAGGTGAATATTTTGGAGGATCGACAGCAAAATGTAAGCAAAATGCATTTGATTGTGTGAAATTGAAGGCGTTGCATCCAAAAACGACTTTTGTGGGGATATCTTAGTACTTTACTTTACATAATCATTATGAAATTCAACATTATGTTAAAGCGTGTTAATTTGTCAATGAAATAATGCCCCATTCATAGCGGTTATGTGCTTGAGGTGTATGTAGTACCTCTAAATGTATGGGGCTCAAAATGACACGTTGTTAGGTCGACTTTCTACCGTTTGATACGTGGTAATAAGGGCATACCTACACGGTCGAAGAGGGCGCTAATATGCCAGTTCTGGCCAGTTTGCGTAGGTTTAGAGAAATTTGAAGCATTTTCAATACATCAAGTTTGTGAGTTTCCTGTATTACACACTCACATTCAGCATAATCATTGCAAATGAGACATCATATTAAAGGTAAATTAACGAGCTTTCCGATAGTGCAAAACGTAATGATGATAGAGTTATGCTTAATACAACAATATCTTACCGGAATCTTGAAACAAGAAGCCATGGTCTTAAATTCATAGCATTTATAGACCCCCATATCTGGTTTTACTGCACACACCCCAATAGCATAATTATTACAGGTGAGACATGATTTTAAAGAAAAATAAACACGCTTTCACATGATACTAAATTTACTGATGATTATGCAATTTACAACCCTAAAACATCCCTCCAATAGTCGTTTTTCGATGCAACGCCTTCAATTTCACAAAAAGAAATGCATTTTGCAACATTTCCCTTTCGGCCCTCCCCATATTCAGCTGTACCATACTTAACCTGTTAATAAAATTGTTACGGACATAACCGTATTGAAAAGATAGACACATAGGCTTTGAAATGATACCAAATTTTATAAGTTTAAATCATTTGAACACGCTACAATCTTCGATACAACCTGAACATTAAAAAATACGGCACAAGAGTCAAATTTCCCAACTGAATACTTTCGGCTCGTTTTGCGACATTTGACTTCTGACCGTCCTCCATTCTGAAACGCACTGCGTATTCCCTGATTTGAAATGAATGACAAATAATGTACCATTTTAAAGGGAAATCATCATGCATTGCAATGACACTAAAAGGAACAAATACAATTTGACAATAAAAGTTATACAATCGATCAAAGTTGAGTTTCCGAACTTTTTTTGAGGGGTTTAGATTCGATTGTTTATTTTGTTGTTCACATTATATACTTATAGGAACAGAACTGATTTGCAGGATATTCATTCACCAAAGCCGCTGGGTAAATGATATGTTAAGCCCGGCGCAGACAGAGCCGACTCGACCCGATCCGACTGGTTTAAAGTCAGGCTATAGAGTCTGTTTCGCTCAGTCGGAGCCGATCCAACATCTTGAATCGGCCTCGAATGACCTCCGACTGGCACTTGACTGGAAAAACCGGAGTCTTGAGGCAGCGCATACTGAGATAATCAGGCTGAAAACCAGTCGGATCGGGTCGAATCGGCTCTGTCTGCGCCGGGCTTAACATAATTCCCTTGCGATTAAATATCTCCATATTGTTGCCATGACGTCAAGTTTATAAGGAGGCAATTTGTTTCTGTTTTTGTTTATAATGTTGTGTACATTATCCGGAAAATGAGAACGAACGTTGTTATTCACTAACCTTTGAAATTTCCCTCCACCTTTCCCCCGTATCCGTGGCATTGGCCAACGTACTACACTGTTAAAACGATGTGTAAACAAATTCAACAACTTGTTGAAAATTTTCAACAACCGCTGTCTGACATATGAACCATACAACTGTTGATTTAATTTGTTCTACATCTGTTATAGAATACATTTCAACAATCCCGTTGTTGAAATAGCAAATACAAAACAAGATGTAAAAGCGGCAAGGGTAGGTAGGATTCGATCCGGGGGTCTTTGGGTTATAAGTCTCACTCTCTATCGAATGCGCTATCTCGGTTCGCATGGTTTGCGAAGGGACAAAACAGGTTTTGACGCGGTGATTTTGCGGTCGAAACTATCACGTGATTAACACATTTTATCAACGCTTGAACAATGGCCGCTTCACGCAACCCTTCTTCATACAACTTATCATGCTACACCTAAAGTTGTATGAAAAGATTTAACAACCATTTTTACACAGCGTTTTTTTTACGCAGCGTTTTAACAGTGTAAATTCTTGTAAATCTCAAGCACTGGACTGGAAATTTTTGCACTCGTCTGCTTGTAATGGTGTTTAGAAACTGGTCGGTTCTTTTATACAATATGTTAAGAAGGTTGTTAAGTCGTTTTTTTTTTAATAGAGATCACTTTTATCATCGACCCCTTGAAATTATATCACCCGTATTGATGACCACGTTTATATTCATAAAATCATTATTAGGGTTCATTTCTAATAATGTGTATTAGTTTGTAAAAATTAATTTGATTCAAATTTAGAAATTAGTCATATTGTTGTAGTTCCAAAAAACTATTTTTAGTTTGGTTTTCTCAACAACACAATTGTAGGATAAAGAGCGCTCGTCTATCGGAACATGTACATGAAATATGATAAAATAGAAAGTTTGCATGTACACTTTGTCCTAAAGGCTTAATTATTCAAAAATAAATATAGTACTTGGTACCTTCGACCACTAATGGATTTTCATAGAACTGGTAACAACCATATTGACTGGATAACATATCAATTAATTAAGAGTTTGTCTGTCAACTAAAAGAGAATAATAGAGATAAGGGTTCATTAAAAATGTAACAACAGTAATTTATGAAGATCAATGAATCGTTTGGCGCGGTGCCATTGCTCGAGAGAAGAATGAATTATTGAGTTCGATTGAAGTGCACTAGCATAATTAAAAACTAAACGTTCCCCGCAGCATTGTCAATTGCACGCTTAAATCATTCATTTGTTCTTTTGGAACAACCTCAAGTCTTACCGTATTTGAAAGTAATTATTCGAGAGAAGATTTCACAATGACGTATAAGGCATTGACTTTAAATTTTGTACAATTTGGAGTGGTTTATTATTATAACAGGAATTGCACATTGAACAAATAATAATAATAATAATCTATACCACTAAAAGAGGAGGATCTGTTTGTCTGTCTGTCTGTCCGGCTATGCAAATCGCCATGCCTTGAGGTATCCATGCCTTGAGGTATGACTCTCATCTTCCAGATGATGATTGCTACAACCTTTAGTGAGGTATTGGTGAAAGGGTATCAAATTACATCAAACGGAAGTTGTTGTTTTTTGTTGACGTTTTGAGCCCAAAAATGTCCACTATGGCAACGCATTATCGCACCGGGTACAGGAGCAGAGCGTGGTGCGAAGGAAAGCGCGATAAGCCAATCAGCGCCAGCGATTTCGTACACACCCTCGCTATTTACTACACCTGGGTTGAGAGCAGCACATGTGGATGAAGTTTCTTGCTGAAGGACACATGTGTATACGGTTGGGAATCGAACCCACGACCTTCGTATTTAAAGACGAAGGCCCGAACCAATATACCACGACACAAAAAAAAACACAAATACAAAAACAGCGGTATATTACGTCAGAATTAATTTCAATACAATCTTACCTGACCATGGTACAGACCCGTAGCAAGGATAGTTCAAGTGGGGGTGCGTAATTTACGAAAACGGGACCGAGACCATTGGTTGAGTCGTGTAAGGCGGCGGAAGGGGGGGGGGGGGGGGATTGTCCATCGCCCAAAAATGTCGAGGCCAAGGCCGAGACCACTGGTTAAGTGTTGTGTAAGCGGGGGGGGGGGGTGGTGGAGGGGGCGTCCGAGACCACTGGTCAAGATGGTCGAGACCGATAAAAAGTGGACCTTTCTGAATTTGGGGATGAGTACTCACCCCCATCGCACCCCTGGATACGGGCCTGTGGTGTAATGACCCCCTAAGGGCAACAAGGAAGGTGGCTACTGTATACAGGACTGGTAACCTCTATAGACATAACAGGCTCCATAACATTGTTTTGCTCTGCATGCAGGGGATCACGGTTGGTGTGGCCACTAAAAACAGATTGGCTCCTATATAGACAGGTGGCGTCTAAGACATGTTTTACTTCATTGATGTGTATTTGATGGTAATACATTATTAACCGATGGTTGCATTTTCATTATTTGACTTTAATCAATTTTTAATCAAGGATTGCATTTTTCCTTACACTATGTTCATATCTACAGTAGACAGCGTATCGCGTCTACACGTCAGAGACGACTGGGGAAAGACTAGCATCGTGTATATAGGAAGGGCCGCAGCCGCGGGCCGATGTTGCACGTGTTGATAGTCGTTCTTGCCAGTCGTTACTGCCATTCAGACGGCATACATTGTAAAAAAAAATATCAAACTAATATTAGTTTTACCGCCTAGAAAATATTATATTCGGGAAAAAAAACTCTAGATCGAATTATACTATGCAATGTTTGAGGTAGTTAATTTTGTCATACAATACATCAAACAGCGATACTCTACTGCCTCCACATGGTATAGTACTCTTAAAAAACTCTTCTCTCCATAAAGATACTTTGATTTCCGAAATGGAAAGGTTGAAAGATAACTGTCACATTGGAAATAACATAATAGTTTAAAAGCTAGATTGAGAAGATAAGGACTACGAAATCTCCTTTTTGTTTAATATCATAATTATGGACATGTAGTTCTTCAATTTCAATTTCAATTTATTCTTGCTTCCAACAAAACATTACAAATGAATAATGATAATTTGCACACAAATTATTCTTGAAATAATGAATTTTCTTTGTACGCCCGTTAGATTAGCCCAGCAACAGCAGAATCTTAGTTGTACTTCATGGTGAAAAGCGTACATGTATACTGCATTTACGTCAGTTTAACACCATCAACGCGATTCAATTAGAGTTGCGATGTAACAGGATGTAACATTGCCCCCAAGCAAATATGTCACTGCCTTCACCATTGTTCACTTATGAAGATATCTAGTTATAATGATAAACTCTACACACACTTACTTAGAATATAACATGTATACTACATGTACATTGGTTCTCACATACCTTGTATTCGTATTACCAATAGTTAGCATGGTACATGTTTCGATTTTCCGAATTTCTCTTTTGCTAGAACAATTATTTATGGTTCAGGTGTTTAGATTGGAAAGTCGCACTGGAAGACTTTCAACTTTGTACAAAATGAGTGCACTAAGTTTGCATTTTCACTCATCACTCGGCCATATGGCATTCATTTACCATGTATAATGATCACACATCACTCAAATGAACCTATCAAATAACAGAAATACCACATTTGTGGCAATACTTTGTTAGTTTTTGCACATGTCACCAAAGTTACTAGATCCCTTTAACTATTCATGTCCCGTTTATACAAGCTCTTCTTCTCCATAAGATTCAATCTAAAGGCCCGGTCACATATCACCGGATAGCCTAAACGGATGCCCGACGGAGAGTACACTTTTCAATCCGTTCGTCTCCGTTTGTATGCGTTCCTTATACTCGTTCCTTGTCAGGCGATTTACGTTGTTCTATCTGGCGGAATGTTTTGTGCATGAAGCAATGGAGACGGATAATTTGATATCGCAAATTTTCTATTCGCCGGGCATCCGTTAGCGCTATCCGGTGATATGTGATCAGGCCTTAAGATGCATCAGATGGCGAGTGCACGTGCACTCTGGGTCTGATCAGGTTGCATGTAATGCAAGTAAATCCGAGTGGAACATGCACGAACATGAGGAGACCCCGAGAGGCTTACATAGAATTCGATATCTTTATCGCACCTACCCACCATCTCCACCATCGATCGGTTTGTAAAGCTCCTTAGAGCTCGTCAGTGGCCGGCGTAGCTAAGAGAGTGGCAACGTGAGTGAGGTAACCCCTCCCCCTGACCCCAACTCCCTCACCCTCTCCCCTGTCCCCTAGTCATGCTAGCGGTACTTCTACCCCCCTTACTACCTTATTGGAGAAAACGAGTTAGAGAGATACATACGATAATGTTGAAGTTAAGTTCCAGGCTGCACCTCTAGTGCTAAGCATTAACCCTCCCCTAAACTGTCCAAAACGCAACCGGAACTCGGGATATAACCAAGATGGCAAGATAAATTCTCAGACCTTCTTACACCAAGGGTAATCTTGAACGTTTCAGAAACGGAAATACAAAACCGTGTTACCGTTTTCAAAGTAGTGTAAAGTGACATCTGTCTTCCAATGACATTTTTTTGTTCAGGAAGAGAAACGGAACATTGCAAGGGACCTTTTGCACATCACTATGTAGAAACGGATCCCAAATCGTAGTTGTGGTGCTTGTTGTGCGCCCCTGCATAGATATTCCTCTTCAATGTCTCACGAAGAGATGAACTTCCGATGAGATATTCCTGAGGGTTGGAAATAATTAGGGAAGAGAAGTGTGGACATGGTGGACAAATTGCAATTCTTAGAAGGGCAAGTGAGAGACAATATAAAACATAAAATTGAAAAGAATTAGAAAATGGCGCTCGTTGAATCCTCTCTGTCCTCGGAGGTACATTAAGGCGTGAAGACAGTCTTCATCGTCTGGCAGGGACATGATCGAGACATGATAAGATAATCGGACATGCTAAGAAAAGAGAATAAGTGATGACAAGGTCGTAGGGACTGCCGCATGTATACGGGAAATGGGCAGACGTGATGATCTTGTATAGGTTCGTGCAAGGACTTTTGAGCGATATATAGTTGAGCTGTATGTGAACACAAATAATGGTGCACCTTGGAATAAAGTGTTCCACTTTCTAGAAGGACGATCGAGAGATGGTACAACTGCAAGTTGATAAACATCTGGAGCGAGAAAAGGGCGTTCGTTGATAGTTCAGTTTTATGTTAGAAACAATAATGGTGCACCGTGGAATAAAGAGTGCCACTTCTTAAAAGGATGATTTAGAGATGGTATAACTACTGCAAGTTGAACATATTTAGAAACGAGAAAATGTCGTTTGTTAAATCCCCTCCGTTAAAGCCCTCCGCACACAGAGCCGACTCGACCCGATCTGACTGGTTTTTAGTCAGGCTAGAGTCGGTTTCGCTCAGTCGTACCGATTCAACATGTTGAATCCGCCTCGAATAATCGAAGTAGTCCTGAAGCAACGTATACTGAGCTGAACCGACTGAAAACCAGTCGGATCGGGTCGAGTCGGCTCTGTGTGCGGAGGGCTTAAGACGTGTCGATAGTCTTCATCGTCTTGCAAGGACATGATTGCGAGCCTGCTGAGAGACTCATGATAGTCGAACATAATTATGAAAGAAAATTAGTGCGGAAAGGATTGCAGTAACTTAAGGAAGAGGGCAGACGATAGAATCTTCAAGTTCATGCAATAACTATTAGGAATATCGAACAGGTGTTTAAGTCGAAAATAACAATGATTGACAACAAATATAACAAAGAGATTGTTGAATCATTATATACATCATTCCGTATAACAACATGAACAATGTCTTCAACTTCTTGCAAACACGTATGAAAGGTCTGAGGGTTGAAAATATGTATTTAGGAATTAGAGTATGTGTAGTTATACAATCAGCAAAGTACCACATTAAATCTCCGTCTTATACAATGACATTAACCCAAATGGGAGTTGTCTGAGCACCAGCAATATTTAGGACCGAGAAAACTGGATTGATCACAGATATATCTTAAGATTCTTAGAACATGTAGAAAAACAAGTGAATGGTAGCAAAACAGCGTGTAAGCTGAAAATAATACAAATCGATACAAAATGGAGTTTCGCGGCAGTTGAGATACCTCAAGAGTTGAATCCCCTTTGTCCTCGTCTATGCAGTATATCTACTTAATTACTGCCATCGACGCGTCGCAAGGAATTGGCGCGTACCAAGAAATCCCTCAGGATTGGAAAAAAAAGTCTTGGTCCCTACTAGATTTTGCTTTCCCCATAGAGTGATCACACGGCCCATCAGGTTCCCGTAGGCAATGGTTTAAGGTAGCGGAAGACACGTGTGGGGAAAGATACTAAATACGAGAGGAGGCCGAAAAGATGAAAATCTTCAAGTACGTGCGACTGAATTACAAGGACGTTTGGAGTACTGTAAATTTGTTAATTGACTGGAGCGACAAAGGAATCCTAGTAGACGGGGAATATCTCACCCATCTCAGATTCGCCGACGATATCCTCATCCTAAGCCACACCCCTGATGAGCTACAGGAAATGATTCATGACCTTGCAGAGGAAAGTAGCAAAGCAGGCCTCAACATGAACATAAAGAAAATAAAAGTCATGATGAGCAACAACAACCAAAACTCCAAAGTAACTGTGCTGGGAAAAGACTTAGAAACAGTAGATCACTATAATTAGGGAAGAAGATTACCTTCAACAATGACACCAGCGAGGAAATAAAGAGAAGAATCCAGATGGGTTGGGCGAAGTTTGGCTCACTCAGCTACATCTTTCGAGACTCTACTCTTCCCATCTCCATGAAGAGGCAGGTATTTGACCAATGTATCATACCTGTTCTCCCATATGGAGCTGAAACCTGGACAACCACCAAACGTTTGGAGAAAAGACTTAGAGTGACATAACGGGCTATGGAAAGAATAATGATAGGTGTAACAAAGAAGGACAGGATGTCAAATATAGACCTAAGTCAGAAATCAGGAATGCAGGATATAATATTGACCATGGGCAGCACTGGCGTAGCGAGTTACGTATACCTATTCAACTGGGGGGGATGTAATCCGATGAATGAATAGCTCATCCCCCCCACTTGAATGGGTATCAATGTCATGTCTACGCCCGTGATGGGCAGGACACCTAGCCAGGAGGTACGACAACAGATGGACACACAAAACTACAGCTTGGACTCCTAGACATCTAACCAGAAAAAGAGGGAGACACAGCAGAAGATGGAGAGATGATTTAACAGCACAAAATGGCATTGCTTGGCAGAGAATAGCTCAAGATAGAACAAAATGGAAAATTGGTGAAGAGGCCTTCCTCCTGCAGTGGAGTGAAGTAGGCTGAAGAAGAAGAAGAAGAAGAAATCTGTTAACTTGGACTTCGTGAGAATTAGGGAAAAGCAGCCTGATGAATATTGTTTTCTCTCTCCCTCCTTCTTTTTTACAACGGAGCTTGAGATACTTTTCAACTTCTGAGTGTGAAAGTTAGTTCGCGATAGAAAGTAACAAGAAATTAACAAATGAATTTTATTTCGCCCCTTCTTGCATGTATTACGAGGATGTTCCACTTTTAACGCATTAGACGGGCCAGGGTACAACAGTGGGTTTAAGCTTCCACTGAGATTTTGAAGAACAACAAAAAAAACGGCCGCATTATTCCGGCCTAAACCAACTCATTATTAGGCGTAATCCCAATTCGGAAGAAATGATAACAATTCTAGGCATTATCAAATTTAGGGCAGGCAGTAAATAAAGACCGATTAATTTGTCTGTTTTCAATTGTGTTGGTTGAAAAACAGAAACAGAGATATTCTGGGAAAACATCTTGCCCGTCGCCCCCTCCCATGCAGAAATGTGTCCGTACATCCGTCTTTCAACGTTTTCCATTTTTTTCACAATGACGCTGAAAAGTTAAGATGTATCGAAATCCTCGGTGGGTAGTTCAGTTCCGTTAATTCATTTAAACAAAGACTAGAAAATAAATCAACTTTCAAAGAAACTGAGATACTGGTGGTGGAGGGAATAGCACGGAATGTTCCACTCCGAGGGGTTTTAAATGCTATTGAGGGACTTATTTTCTTCACGAAGTAGCATTTAAAATCCCGAGGGAACATTCCATGATTTTCCCGACAACAAAGTTAACAACTGTTTTATAATCTGACTAAATCCGGGGGCTAAATAATACACATTCATGCATATGCATTGAAACTGAAATCAGTCAAAAACAACATACCTTTGGTTCTCATTGTGACGTCATAATACAATCTCTTTTGCAACGCGCGCCATGCGGGAAAAGTGCATTCTGCTACGTGACAGTTAAAACTGACATGGCAATCACGTGACTGTGTTTAGCCAATCAATGACGCGTATTTTATTAATCTGATAATGTAATTTGTTCGCTCCTCTATGTATCATGTATTAAGGCCCAAGTCCCATACTGACGATTTTCACGGCGAATCGCAACGATTTGACGTTCGTCGAGAAAATCGCTTAGGTCGTGTTGCATCGTATTACATCGTATCGGTTCTTCCCCCAAACCATGGGCGTAGATCTGTCATTGATACCCATTCAACTGGGGGATGATCTATTCATTCATCCCCCCTGATGAATAGGTATTACGTAAGTCGCTACGCCCATGCCCAAAACCGTGGCTAAATCTAGTCGATTCGTTCTAGTAAATCGTTGCGAGTCGTTGCGAGTCGCCGTGAAAATCGTCAGTATATATGGGACTGGGCCTTTACGAATTAGGACATCGGATAAATAAAAACGACACGTTAAACTGTTAAATATCTGAAATATTTAAGACTTAGGGTAAGGGAATATTGGTGGATATAATATGAAGAAGAATTTGCATTTGATATCCCTTGTGGTTCTGAAAAAATGAGTGGTTTTATAAAAGGATTACGTGAGATCATGAATAAACGCACCTGAGCGGATGGTATAAATAAATCATTTAGGAGAAAGAAAGTGGCGTTTTAATGCACTTAGTATTAAAAACTACGGGCTTTATGCATTTGCAGCACCTCTCATCTCCGAGGATACACTTAGAAGCAATAGATATGTACACAAATGTGTTTTTGTATTATTTTCTCATGTGTTATTACAATCTCGTGGCTAACATCGAGAAGAAAAAAAACTTCACCTTCTCAAAAGACCTTGCGGGACACTTGAAAGTTTAAAGGAGGGGCGCAATCCCGGCTTTGATTCAGCTTTATAGCTTTGAATATGTGCCTTTATTGATATACCACATTCTTTTTTTTTTTTAATCCTTAAGTTGGGCAAAAAAGGAAAATTTCATGCACATTTTTGGCTCTTTTTCGCGTCGGCGTTCCATACTCCTAAAAAAGTAATTTTAGTGGAGCGATGAGCTCATGAGTCATGACGTCACCTGCAGGCAATAACACGGAAGAGCGAGAATTGTTTACAACGTGGTTCAATGCAAACACTTTGACTTGCTAGTAATACAAACACGTATTTGCTTGAAAATTGAGGATTAACTGAAATTGCCTCAGGAATGAATTTTAGCAAGATGCAGCAACACATCTAAGGAAAGTATTAGCCTGCACCGTTTTCCATAAGGATCCACAGATTTAGAACTCAAAGGTTAAATTAACGAGGGCCGACTGGGAAGGACCTAGCGAGTGTGTGCAGGTCTGCCAGAGTTTCGGGGGGCCGCGCGGCAAGACAGGTTATGCTCTCGCGTGCTAGCTGCCGCGCCAACTACCTATGTATTACAAGTTCTGAAAAGTAACGAAAATGCAAGATTATTACGATCGCACCTATTCTAGACTATTTCTTAATTTACTTACATGTTTGCATGGCTTTTCAAACAAATACAAGAACGATTACCTTAGATGGACAAATCTATCACTTTCGTGGCCTCTTTGACAATGTTTATTGTTTTTTTTCTCTGTCGGCATTAGAATGCCGACAGAGAAAAAAACAATAAATGAACTGAACTTAGCGCTCTTTTGTAGTTTTGTTGTTAATTTGCAAACGGCGTAGACTACGTGTATGATATCGATGCCCAGAAATTGATTGACTATGTTCAACCTCCCGCACGCTCGCCAACGACTTGAGTTTTGGATTTGTTTACTTTGGGGAAAAGTAATATTTTGCTCAAAACTGAGGTAATTCTGAATGTTCTGTAAATATATTTCCGTAAATATTGTTAAAAAGATCCATCAAAGCAATGATGCTTGTCATTTTATTGCCGCATAAAAAGATGAATTTGAGTGCGAAACACCGCATTTTTGTACACCATGTTTTGAGACGTGATCGGATGAAGCCGCCACTTATTATGGTTAGGCTAGGCCTGGGCTAGCCGCAGCGCTCTTGCGTGCTAATGGCCGGAAGACCTGTCTGCGAGGGGGCTGGGTATACGATTGCTATAATCATATCGGAGACTTCCTCGAAGCGATTTTAGAGTGAGTATGCGCCTTTATTTGGCAATTATATTTGTTGTATTTGTGGAGACAAATAATGAAATAAGAATTATAATAATGGTGTCTGCAATTATGGGGAAATTGTCATGAATTTGCTCAGCTACGCTCAACAAATCTGTTCGGTTGCACCTCTATCACTTCCATTCCATTTTGGCTGCCGACGCACAATTTGGAATTTTATCTTCAGGAAACTGTCAATTCAAAACTCGATTCTGACTCTGATCCAGATCTTTCGTCTAATTCACGCTCACTGTTAGAATCAGATGAATCTGGGTGTGGATCCTCCATAATTATAAACTCGAACAAATGTATGTAGATATTGAAAAAAATCGAAATAATATCTCTCTGTCAATGTGATTAGATGCGCTCAGCGTGTACGTCTATGACAATTAGAGTATCGGGGATCCTGTGATTGCCTGCAGATGACGTCACAACTATGACGTCATTTTTCTTCGCCCGAACTCAATTTTTTGGGGGGGCACTTTCAAAGTAAATTTTCAGGTCCTCATATCATTTATAAATAATTTTCCAAGTGCAAAACAGTTGTTTTATTCTAAATCTACATGTAAGTGGCTTTCTGAAGGGCTAAAATGCCATTTTCAGCTGATTTTCTTGACACCATACCTTTAAAGGGAAGCCAAACGCTGGCATTTTTACTTACTGTTACCGATACGTGCATAATTCCTGTTACTTCTAGTCGTATATTTCCTCTTTGGTATCACTAATGATGGAAATAACCAATGCTTTCGAGATCACTAACATCTATTTTGACCAGTGGCGTAGACAGGTTCTTACACCTGGGGGGGATGATTTGCCGTTCAGTTCACCGGACCAAGACTAATTTGTTCGCGGCCGAGACCACCTGCCCAAATATTTTGAGACCAAGGCAATTGCTTGGAAGTCCTCTCAGTGGGGGGGGGGGGGGGGGGGGGGGGGGGGGGGTGTCCTAAAATGTTTACGAAGCCGAGACCAAGTACTTTCACAATTTTCGAGCCCGAGACCAAGTACCTTCAAAATTGAAAACCCCTCTCAGTGGGTGGGGGGGGGGGGGGGGGGGGGGGGGGGCGTTCCGTAAACAAATTTCGAAGCCGAGACTAAGTACTTTCAAAATTTTCGAGACCGAGACCATGTTCCTTCAAAGTTGGGGGGGGGGGGGGGGGGGGGGGGTGTCCATACAATTTTTTCGAAGCCGAGACCAAGTACTTTCAAAATTTTCGAGACCGAGACCAGGTTCATTCAACTCGCTCAGTGGGGGGGGGGGGGGGGGGGGTTCCGTTGCAAAGAGTCGAGACCGAGACCAGGTTCCTTCAAAGTTGAAAACCCCTCTCAGTGGGGGGGGGGGGGGGGGGGGGGGGGTGTCCGTACAATTTTTTCCAAGCCGAGACCAAGTACTTTCAAAATTTTCGAGACAGATATCAGGTTCATTCAACTCTCTCAGTGGGGGGGGGGGGGGGGGGGGGTTCCGTTGCAAAGAGTCGAGACCAAATACTTTCACAATTTTCGAACCCGATTGAGATCATTGACAATTTTTGGTACCGAGATCGGGTTTTAGTCGGTTGTTACCACGTTTTAGTCGGTCGAGACCAGGTTCAGGTTTTAGACGGTCAAGACAGCTTAAAAGTAGTCTCGAGACCAGCTAAAATGTGAAAATGGGGGTTCAAACCCCCCCCCCCCCCCCTTACAGCCATTTTGGGGTCAAAGGGGGGGGGGGGGGGGTTGAACCGCCAACCCCCCCCCCCCCCCCCCTGTGTACGCCTATGCATACAACTAGTTTTTCTTTTTCACTCGTATAGATACACACACAAAAATATATCCTTCCCTAAAACCTGGGGGGATGATTGTACATGTCATCCCCCCCCCCCACCTTGTGAGGTGGGGGGGATGCATCCCCCTCATCCCCCCCCCCCCCGTTGTCTACGCCCCTGATTTTGACTGACCACTGGAGGCTGCCATGTTTCCCAACGGCATTTGACCAGTACCGCATGAAACACTAACAAAACTGGGTTAGGTATCCACTGTTGTTGAGTCTGCTGCTATGTCGGTGGTCGTGTAACTCACTTTTGTTTGTGAACGCTAAGATGACGTTACGAGTGGTACCGTTGTAAAACATGGAAGCCTCCAGTGGTCAGTCAAAAGAGATGTAAATATATGACTTAGTGTGCCGTCACACTATAGCCACGCTCTGTCTGCGTTCTCGTACTTATACAAAAAACCAACATTTTTTCCAAAGCGCAGGGGAAACGCCGACAAATCGAGCGATTAATGACACAATGGTAGCTCGTTCCCGCTCTTGCCACGACCTGAACACGCTCTGCGTACGCTTTGGCCACGCTTTCCGAGCTATTCACTGTGCACGCTTGGTGTATCTTTAACAATAGCTCATAACAATGAGACGAGGTCATTTGCTCTACGCTCTGTCTGCGTTCTCGTACTTATAAAAAAAAAAACATTTTTTTCAAAGCGCAGGGGAAACACGATCTCCATGCACACGCTCTGTGCGATCCAATACCATGTACGAATGTAGCGAGGTTGGGTGGAGGGAATGGGGAGGGTTATTATTGTTGACTATCATTGGTGGTAGTAGTAGTGGTAGTAGTGGTAGTAGTGGTAGTAGTGGTAGTAGTGGTAGTAGTGGTAGTAGTGGTAGTGGTAGTGGTAGTGGTAGTGGTGGTGGTGGTGTCAGTGGTGGCAGTGGTGGCAGTGGTGGCAGTGGTGGCAGTGGTGGCAGTGGTGGTAGTGGTGGTAGTAGTGGTAGTAGTGGTAGTAGTGGTAGTAGTGGTAGTAGTGGTAGTGGTAGTGGTAGTGGTAGTGGTGGTGGTGGCAGTGGTGGTAGTAGTGGTAGTAGTGGTAGTAGTGATAGTAGTGGTAGTAGTGGTAGTAGTGGTAGTGGTGGTAGTAGTAGTAGATTTTGGACAAAACAATCATATATTTGCGGGAAATATATGTTCATAATGCATACATAGGGTGTGCGTATGTCCCCATTCATTGGAGCCTCATATAATTTGTATGCCGCCATGCCACGTTTTAGCCAGAAATTGAGTTTCCCCCAAATGTATATTATTTTTGCCCGGACATGCCATTTTAAATTGTGATATCATTTTACCTATAGTTGAAACGTGTCAAACTTCGCAATCTATAGCGTCCACGAGCAGAAGTGCTGGAATAGATCTGCAAGAATGTCTTTTGTTCAACTTGGGAATGAATGAGAAGATTATGACACTTGTGTGAAAAGATATCCTCCCATGCATGGACATACAATAGCCCCTGAACAAAGAGTAGGACGCCGAAGCCCCAAGTTTGTTTTTCAACATGTCCAAAGCGAACGCCGAGCTAGCTACGTCCTGCTCTTTTGTTCATCGAGCTATTCATGGAAGGATATCTATTGACGCATGTGAGATAATCTTCCCATTCATTGCCCACTACGTTGCCAATTTGCTAATTTAACTTGGTCGCCGCGGGAGCGGCGCCAGAGCGGCCGAGAAAAGTGTAGGATCTAAACAATAGCGAACAATGAACGCCGCTGTCCACACGACCTCAACACGCTCTCCCCACGTCCTCCCCACGCTTCCAATTTTATGAATGGGGATTAGGAGCGGCGCTAGGTCGGCGCGAGAGCGTAGCTAATGTGACGGGGGTATTACTATGCACTTGTCAGTAACAGTGAGCAAACAAAAAATGCCAACGTGTGGTGCCCCTTTATGTAGCAGTCACATCGCCAAACCGAATCCAAACCGAAACCAGACCGAACTTCCACATTATCGGGCACCGACAAGAGCCCGAACTTGGGTTAGCAGTCACAACAAAAGAGACCGACAATTCCGATACCACACCGACACCAAACCGCAAGCACCTCGAACGTCACCGAAACGTCCCCGAATTATTCGGTCTCGTGTCGGTTTGGATTCGGTTTGGCGGTGTGACTGCTATGACAGCTATGACAGGGAAAGAATGATAGTGGGTGTATATAAGAAGAAACAAAGTGTATTTAATCCTGTCCGGTTCCGTGTAGTAAACAACGGTGAAAGAGATGCGTTGCCACGTTTCAAATGACTTGTGTAATGCCTCCTAAGCTCCTGGCAAGGTAGAAGAAAGTGCGTTTAAATGCGGCGTTGCCCTTAAGATGTACAAGGCAGGACCGGGGGGGGGGGGGGGGGGGGGGGGGCGCGGGGGTGGGGGGGGGGCTCACCCCAAGAGTTTTGAAGACTAATTTTAGGGCCAACGAGCACCTATTTTGTGTAAAGCCATCACATTTTGGACAACATGTTACAATCAGGTTATATAACATTATACATTGATTGAAATGTACACATAATAGAGAGCTAGGGCATTCTAGATAAAATGTTAAAATGTTAATAATTAAATGAAATAAAGTAAATATCGTCCCATTGAATCTGCTTGAAAGGCTCAATGTTATGACCCCAAGGACCCAAAGGAAGAACAGCGGTTTTGTCTTTATTTTAATCTTTGTCTTAATTCTGCTGAATTGGGTCGATCCCCTGTTACACTTCATTGCTGTATTTATTGTTGTGATTTCGGAAATAAATAAACAAACAAACAAACAAACAAAATGTATATTTTGTTAAAAAGTGTTTTACCACCCTGTTCGTCAACATTTTATTTCGGGAAGCAAAGTGTAATGAATTTCCGGCCAGTCTGGACGGGGCCCGGGCCATGATGTATAGGTTGCGTATAGCTTGTCTTAAAAATGAGAATGAACGATCTGTTGCACCCCGAGGGGTAACATGATAACAAAATTGCTTCGCGCCCATCCTAGGATACTGAAAACAAATCTGTCGAACAAGAATAGTTCTCTCATTACAAGCATTAACGGCTTGCATGGTTTCAGACAATATTTTGTTTATCACAATTACAACAAATACATCACTTAACGGATTATGTAAAGCGTAATATCACGAAGACATTTTCAACAGTTAGACGATTCCTAACGGCGGCCTAGCTGGTACCCGTAATAACTCCCTGTTTAAATATATGTGTATAACAATTACATCATATGATTATTGTGAAAGAACAAAAAACACAAACGGTGTGACCTATCAAAGCTTCATAAAAAGACAACTTAAAGTAAAGTTTGAACAATACTTTACATTCTATTCTGAAAGAAGAAAGAAAGGCCAGAATATGAACAAAGCTAGATTTCTAACGAAATCCGCCGTCAAATTAATATTTGGAAAAGCCTTTGAACTATCATCACTTTCTTTCTTTATTATTGTCTTAAGGGAGTACATGGTTTTATATTACGACAATGGAAAGAGGTCACAAGGCCTTCGTGCCAATAAACCAATTTATCTCGTAAGATAACACAACGACTCTGGGTGCCCTTCCTCGACATGTAATGTTACCGCGCAGAGCAGAGCGAATCATACATCATAGTCAAATTCTATCCATTTCGCTGGAAAGATGAACCGCTGTTCTATTTTCCACACACACATAAAAACAAAAAGAAACTAGAATTGATTTCGGGTATCAATAATCCACAACAGGAAATTGAATTTCCAAATAAGCCAACCTTTTGTGCATTATTATCATGACCGGGACAAGTTCTACATTTAAAGGTACACTTGAGTATTCCTACTTTCCGACATGCCCCTTGACACTAAATTGTGGTTAGTTTCAATTCCATTTGAAAGTTCATTGAATAAAAGATGTGAAATGAGAATCATTCCACATTCGAATGTTGTTAGTTGTAAAATTTGATTACAAAATATTTTATTTATAATTATCGTCTAGCCAGGCAGTATCTTGACTTTTTGAATGAAATACATAAAATGCCTTACACTTCTTTCAGGACATTTCAAAGGAGGTTTTTCAATAGTTGCTGATGATAATCTCTATTTAATCATTATTTTAACAAAACATCACATGCACAATTTTGTATGAAAAGTGGTTGAAACCAATTAATTTTTAGAGAGCGCCTTCTTGAGTTGTAACGGCTCTTTTTGAATGATAACGGGGTTTTTACTTAGTCGTTTGCAATTGTGTATACCTTTCGAGCATGGTGGAGTTTTTACTATTAGTTTGTACTGTATATAATGGGGCAGTTTTTGGTTACTAAAATTCAGTTTGACTATTAAAACTCAACTATCACTTTACAAGAATGGTGGTGTATAGGTAAGTGCCCATGTTCGAAAAGGGGGTCATAAGGTCTTTGCACCAATAGCCCCATTCATCTTTTGTGGAAAAGAGATCACGCAATTCCCATTTTGTGTATTACAAATTGTTTAAAATTGTGATATGCAAGAGGGGTCAAAAGGTCTGTATGTCAATTCATCTTGTTGGAAAACAATACTCGATGTCCTTTCTATGAATTATTGTCCAATCCGGCAAAGCGCATCGTACATAATAGTTAATGTTCATCATTTTCCTTGGAAAGACGATCGATCGCCGCCGTTCTATTTTCATCTGCAAAAAATACATAAATAATTATATTCTTCAACAAATAGGTGAAACAGTACCTTTGGTATTTAAAATGAACTGTTACCCTGTTGTTGGAATTTGTATGACAAAGGCAATATTTATTGAGAATTGCACCGATAACAGTTTATAATTTAGAGGACAGTTCACCGGAATGTCGCACATAATTTGTTCCTTTTTTGTGATCAGATGATGTGTGTGTTGTATTCATCATTATTTTGGCCATTTGTTACATATTGCTTATAGTTTATTTTGTATTAGTATTGTTTTACAAGTATGTATTTTAGCATATTCCTTATCTCAATCACCGGCTTGTTGATTTTGTAAAGTCTAGGAAAACGAATGTTGTTTTATATATGATCAATAACTTTGTATAGACTTGACTTCATCTTTAGGATATTGTACAAGTACTCCCCTGGACCATTTTACTTCCCTCTTCCTTTCTTGGCTTGCTTATTTGTTTACATCCAATTTCTAGTTAAAGTTAGCGCGTTGTCGTATTGGGAGGGCGCTGTTCAGAGAGTTCCAAGAGTAGCACCATGTTTAAACACACACCGCGTTCACGCACAGCGTTCACATTGTGTACGCTATTGAGTTTCGCGGCTACCATGTGCTAACGAACAAATCTTGTCTGGTATTATGCATTTTATTCATGTATTTATTTCATACACAGCGGCACTCATGAATTATTTGTTCAGTATTTCCGAGTATAAATTCGTGTTAACTCGAACATGGCCTAACGCGCGCAGTCTTTAGTGCAAACAAATACGCGAATATACGAGCACAATCGCTCGGGAATACTCCCGAATATTCGCGTGGAAAGGAATCCGTGAGCTTCGCTGTATTTAAAAACAATTTTAACTCGAATCATGGGCGTATATAGGGGAACATTTTTCTCAGGAGTCCTCGCTTTTAAGTTTGTTGCCTGAAAGTGATATGTTTTCGATGACTTAGTCCAAATATAACACGATCTTGCCCGAATATGAGACGTTTTGCCCCCCCCCCCCCCCCCCCCAAAAGATGACTTTGCCCGAATTTGACATGGTTTTGCCCGAATATAATACGGTTTTGCCCGAATATGATACGGTTTTGCCCGAATATGGCATGGTTTTGCCCGAATTTCAGGTGCTTTTTGCCCGAATGTGGCCGTTTTCATAACTCCAGGGGGCTGCAGCCACCCCCCCCCCCCCCCCCGTCTCCTACGTCTTTGGCTTGAATCACATGCCTGGCACTAATCGAGTCTTTTTGTCATCAAGTATAGCAATAAACGTTGATAAATGCTGCTTCACGATGCTGCTCTATGCGCTTTCTCAACATTATATAGACGTCGTAGTAACTTTTACTTTGGATAATATTGACGAGAAATATGAATGTAGGATAACGTGTACGTACATCTCTGATCAATACTAAGGAATATGTTTGCATGCACGTTCACTAGTGGACTGGTACGTTTATCCATTGTTTGCCGGTTGACTGTCTCAGTCGAGTAATAACGCCAAATTGGTCAAATTCAAGTTGAACTCAACTGAGTCGGTATTAGCGAACAATAAAAAAACGTGGGTGTGGGGCCTAATAGTGACGTCATCACGACTACCAATCCACTAGTAAATATGTAAATAGAAAATCCCTTTGAAATAACTTTGTTTCGTCTTTGTCTCGATCACGCTGTTTTTGCATTAAATCATATATTATTTCAAAGGTTGCGTGCAATATGCTCCATAAATAATCTAATTTGAACCAGACTATGAAGTGTTATATAAGGATTGATTACTTAAACTTTCAAACCCATATCTGTTGAGGTGTTGTCTACCCGTCACATGGTTGCTTATCATAGTCTATAGCTTCAGGCCCAGCAACACGTATACTTTTCATTCGCCAAATGCCAACCGCGTGCAACGTTCTCCTACGCGTCGACCAAGACGTATCGAGTATACGGACCAACGTAATATACTGTATATAAACATATTCGATGACAATTTCATAGCAAACTTATCAGATTTGTACAGATTATCAATGTGTTTTTGACCAAATAACTGTGATGTCCAATTTCAAGATAGTACAGTATAGTATAGGTTTTCCCGCTCAATTTTGCACTTTTTTCAATCGAATTCATTTAGGGTCATTCGAATTCGCGCGTTGCCGCGTAATCGTTGGTATCGGTCTTCCAAATTCCGAATAAGTGCATGCGAATTCATGCATACGCACACGCTTTCGTGAATAGACACAGAAGTTCATTTATGGGCATTCGAATTCGCGAATGTGCAGCCAACTGCCATTAAAATTCTTAATGGCAGAATAAAATTTATTTGGTCAAAATCGGTTCAGAAATAGCTAAAATATCAATAAATATATCCGATCGTATTTATTTGGGCCCCAAAAAAAAATATGCTTACACTTTTTCAAAAAAATTTCAAAAACGGTTTTTAAATAGTTGTTGATGATCTCTCTATTTAATCATTATTTCAACAAAACATCACATCACATTGCATGTTCTTTCAAATTCGACACTCAGTTTTTCATTACCTCACGAAAAAATTGCGTTGTGCAGCGCCCTCTCTACCAAAACTGAACTACCCCTTTAAAGGGGGTTCGGATTCGTAAATTAGATACGCGGTGCCATCTTGCGAACCATTTTTACGCACCAGCATGGCTTTGCAGTCCACACACGCTAGCCCAGTTCAAAATGGCGACCCGCGGTGTAGCAATATGTAATACAGATTAAGTAAACCATAAGGATATCTCGGATATACCTCTGAGGTGCAAACTTGACAAAGATATATCGCGCTACGAAGAGACGAACTATTATACTTGCCGCTCATGTAACTCCTTCCCCGTTTGTCGTGCCTGTCGAAACCATGGCGGTTGATTGATGGGTTGCTATATGTGATATGTGAATCCCCCTATGTTGAAACATATCTCATAACAGTTTACATGTTGGGTATACTAAGTTGTCCGCAACCACCCGAAGCATCTAGAAGTGTATACCTTTCGGGTATACTCGGTTACGCAGTTGGGGTACTCGTTTTAGTTTGGAAAGTTCAACATTGACTTTTCGTTATATTTAATTTAAAAAAATATGAAGTGCATAATTGAACAATAGCCCCCAAAGAGTATCTTAAAGGTTTTAGGGAGAAGCATTCCACTTTATTAGCTGTTTGTGATTTTTTATTGAATGTAAATAATGCATTTGAACAAAGGGAAATGTTTCTAGGATTATTTTTAGACCTTAAGAAAGCTTTCGACAGTATTAATCATAACATTTTATTTCAGAAATTGCATTTTTATGGTATTAGGGGCACACCTCTCCAGCTTTTTAAAAGTTATTTAAGTAACAGACAGCAATTTGTTAATTACAATTTTATTGATTCAGACATGCAACCAATTACTTGCGGAGTTCCACAAGGTTCCATTTTAGGACCCATTTTATTTTTAATATATATTAACGATTTGCCACTCTCCTCACCCACTTTACAATTTTTGATGTTTGCAGATGACACGAGCATATTTTTAAAACATACGGATATTGATCAATTAAATATAATAATGAATGTTGAACTAGTGAAAGTTCATACATGGTTTTTAGCAAACAAACTAGTTTTGAATGCCCTAAAAACACATTTTATGCTTTTTGGGAATAATTCCAATGTGATGGATATAGAATTATTTATTGATCGTGATAAAATTGAAAATGTGAACACTGTGAAGTTTTTAGGAGTTTTTTTGGATGAGGAAATTAAATGGAAGAGCCACGTTAATAATGTTATAAGTAAAATTTCAAGAAATATTGGAGTCTTAAATAAGCTGCGAGAGTATCTCCCTGAACATATTTTATTGTTATTATATAATGCTTTAATATTACCACATTTAAATTACTGTATTATACTTTGGGGATGTTGCAATAATTACCTCTTGGATCGTTTGCATAAACTACAAAAAAGAGCTGTAAGAATAATAACAAACTCTTCTTATTTATCTCATTCTAATCCCCTCTTTATTAAATTGAAGGTTTTACCTATTTATCAATTGTATGAATATAATCTTGGCATTTTTATGTTTTCATTCCATAAACAACTGTTACCAAATTTATTCGACTCATTATTTATTCAGAATAGCGATGTACATAATTATGACACCAGATCCAAATCCCACCTTCGTGTTACTTATGGACGGACTCACTTTTCGCATACAATAATTACATATAAAGGTCCCATTTTATGGAATAATTTCCCACAAGAATTGAAAGATAGTGTTTCACTGAGTTCCTTTAAGATTAAATTAAAACGTCTTTTATTAGAAAATGTTTAACTCCTGACATTAAAAAAAAATATGTACCGTATATACAATTTTTGTTTGAACTGTGTTTGACTTGGCATTGTTTGACTTGAAATATGACAATTGCATAAAGTAAAACTTACCGAAATTGATTTTCTATTTAACTTTGATTTTTATTACTATATACCCTAGGGATCATACCCATAAGTTTTTATAAAACTTCTTCTGATCCCTCCACATTCATATTGCCTTAATGTAATCATCGTTTTTCTTAAACCTGTTTTATATTTTCTGTATGTTCTGTAGTCTCCGTGTATATTGCTGTTGTTGTTCTTGTACATCTTTACATTATATGTAGTGTCTTTTTATGAATTGTGGAAAAATAAAGACGACAATTCCCCAGGAATTGTATTGAATTACATTTAAAGGAGAATTCCGGACGATTTAAAAAAAAAAAACAGTATATTGGAAATAAATCTAGGGATGTGCTTGAATATTTTCATGATTTGACTCACTTTGGTTGATTTCTAAGAGATTTTTCTAATGTCACTAACTCTGAGGAAATAATTAAATTTACCGCACACAATCATGAGACCCTTACGTAGCACCCTCACTTTGCTCAATTTCTTGAGTAGGCTTGAATCCGGTGCCACTGCATTGTGATCACTGCATATGTCATTTATAAATAATTAATAGCCGGTCATGCAGAGCCAGCAAATTCAATAACCACGTTTACAGAACTTGAGTCTATTCAAATTCCGATGAAAGCCAAACGAGTTGCAATATCGGGCAGGCAAGTATTTTCAAACGGTTAAACAATGCAGTAATGCTCAAAGGCACGGTCAGTGGCGCAGCGTGGACTAAACTATTCATGATCGAGCATTGTATTAGTCCGATCAAAAGAACACATTCGTTGCAGTGTAAAAACATAGATAGGCGCATAGTGAGGGTCGCACGTCACAAACTGGTGCATTGTGGGATATAACAAGCTCGCTCGCGAATGTGTGTCATTAAAATTTCAAAACCAATTATAAGAACCCACAATCCCAATCCCACAATACTTTTTTCATACAAAATTGTGTTTATTGACCTAGAATATCTGTCTTTCAATTATTAGAAGCTTGAAATCGTATGGAAGTCCACTTTAAGAGCTCATGAGAGCCAATCATTTGGTTTAATAAAGAATAATTAAAAATAGAATAGCAAATATAAAATATAAATTAGTTAGAGAGGAGGTATTCATGTGCACGGCCTTTGAAGGATTGGAGACCCACATTCGTAATGTTACCAACAACATGGTCAGGGAGAGGATTCCATATTCGGACAGCACAGTGGATAAATCTAAACAAGTGCTAATGGTGTGGTGATGTCTTAGTGTAAAAACAAGGTGATGCATTAAACCTAAACTGTTTTACTAATTAAGTGCTCTCTCTTTCAGATTGTGTGGTGCGTATCATTTTGAAGATTATACAATATCATCTGACTACGTACCCGCTAAATGCCTTAAGTTGATAAAATAAGCATAGTTTCTGGTTTCTCAAGTTTTGTTAATATCACATTTTAATCCCACTTGGCTAGATCCTACCATTTCACTTAGTATGTTGTGGAAATCCGGATTATAAACATCTGGAATTGAAAAAAAGCAGTTTATTAAAATAATATTCTTTTTATAATACTGCTCAATAAGTCTGAAACAATTTCAAGAACAGTAATGTAAAAGAGAGAAATGGAAAAGATCTTTATCGAAACTGCAAGCGTTTCTTTAAATTAAAAAGTACTCCAAACACCCACAAAATAGAATTCGATATATTTCTCTGTTGTGTTCCGTTTTCAATATTAATATATGAACTAAAACATTAAAGGTAAAGGATTTTCTGGAGTAGAGTGCTTGAACATTCGCTAACCATGCTAACGGGATATGCTTGTGGTTTTATTTTCACGAGCGGTAAACTGGTCCGATAACGATGTGGTGATTGTGGTATAAAAACAAGCGCTTTATAACTTTAAGACGAATGTGGTCTCTTCGATTGGGGATATATGAGCCGAAATAGAGGACAACGAACTGATATATTTAATGATACCGCAAACCTAAACCATAGACTTATCAAAATTAAAGAGTTATATATTTAGTTATAAGTTTGAAGTATTTTTCAAGTCTAAAGATCTTAAATATTTCGTCGGGCATGTCGAGGTATTAAATATTTTAGAGCAGATCTTTCTTTTTTTTATGAAGCACATGCAAGGCAACGCAATATTACCGTTAATTTTGTAAAAGGTTCGAGATATTTGACACGTGAAATTGTTTTGAAAGAGGTGCAAAGCGGGTATTTATGAAGTCTAACCATGCATGAACCTGAGACGAATCGGGGTCATTACGATAATAAGCTTTACAAATCGCTCTCATCTCATAGTGACATCTAACCAAGAATCTGTTATCTGTTCACAGACAAGAACATGAGGTAGTTTGCTTGAATGTCGTGTTCGTGTAATGATCGGAATCTAACAATCTAACTTGCTGATAGGCATGTTGATGTTAGGGAAATGTGACTGGAAAATCTTGCGTCGCTCATGTAGTTTGTAGGTTTGATGTTCAAGATAATAATAATAATGATCCACAGTGGCGCCATTCCCTTTTTTACATTTAAAGGCGCTGGCTCTTCAAATAGCACATTTGCTTGAAAAGAAGAGATGTGAGGCTTTCATGTTTATTGGTATTGCGAACACTCTAAAAACACCCGGGTCAGAATTGACCCGGAAAAGAGTCCGTTGGGGCCACACTCCGTTCAGGGTCAGGGTCACGAAGACCCGGAATGGGGTCACATCTGACCCCATTCCGAGTCATTTTTTGACCCGGAATGGAGTGTGGCCCCAACGGACTCTTTTCCGGGTCAGTCTGACCCAGGTGTTTTTAGAGTGAAGAACAGCAACTGGAGAGAAAGCACGATCACCATTTTAAAAAAAGTTCGGATTTGTGTACGTGGAACTTCCATGGGTCTTGGTTCATCGTTCATAATAGTGAGCAAGATCTTTGAGAAACCATCCGATTTGGTCTAGTCGGTTGGTCTGAGCTAAAGCTCTGCTCTTCACGCAAATGATTTAGGGTTCGAAACCCAAGCTCGGTCATTCGGATCTTGACGACGCGTACATGACAAACTTAACGCATTTAACATGTTTACGCGCAATAGAAATTGTTTGTTGAACGCATTATTGTGTAAAATGATATTTTACTAAAAATTACTCGGAACAAATGTACGTGGTGGATGTCCCTTTTCTCTGGCTTTTAAATCTGAGATGCTCTATTTAGAGATGTATATCGATTTGACTATGGCTTTATACGGGATCGATACGTAACTAGATTTCGGAGAGTGTTTTCTCATCTGCCCGCCAAATATAGTTGGAGTGTATGTTTGTGGTTTTGTGTGGGAACATTGTACATCAAGCTTCCACACTGCTTCTGCTGATATAATATGTTATACTTTTATTTTGCCCAGTTAGAAATTAAAGGGATCTAGTAACTGTGATTACATATTCAAAAACTAATGAAGGGTTTATAAAATGTGTATTTGTTTGTGATCCGAAATGTTCCACGGAAAATGAATGTCGTATGACCGAGTAACGAGCGAAAATGCAAAGTGATAATTGCTAAGTCATTGCGCTGACGTTGTACACCACAGTTATAATTATCCACTAGATAATTATCATTCTGACCAATTCAATTATACATATCTGTATATAACGGAAGAGAAGTTTGGAAAACCGAAAGCTTTTCCATGCTTCTATTAGTAATACGATTACAATGAGGTTATAGTGAGAACCGCTAGAGTTCCAAGTACGTTGCTGTTCAATTGACGACTCATTTAGATCAGAATCAGACATGGGTGGAATTTACAAAGGAGGATTGTAGGAGGTTTGTACAAACCATGGTTTTACCATGGTCTACATCTATGGAATGCTGCTCGTAAATTGTAAATCAACATTGTTAACAAGGAGTTAACAAGGAGTTTACATTCTTTCTCCATCAGTTTACAAATGGCATTCCATAGATGTAAACCATGGTCAAACCATGGTTTGTACAAACCTCCTACAAACCTCCTTTGTGAATTCCACCCATTCAGTGTGTTTCTAAAAAAAAACAATTAAACGGAGCCCAACTTTCCCCAGCAATATCTTTAATAATAAATATGAATATTATGTTCGTCATGATACATCATGATAAAGATAAGTTTATGATATACGGTATCTCGTGTGATACCTCATTTGCGATTATGAAGAAAGTGGTCATCGAACTACAAAACATTTGTAGTCAGCAATGAAAAAATGGCTTTGTGCCCGAGAGTTGGAACTATTGATCAACTATTATGACAATGAATTGTCATTGAACCTCGCTTTGCTTTTTTTTGTTTCTTGTTTTCCCATTGTTGATTTCATTATCAAAACGATACATTAAAGAGATATAGTAACATTTTCCAAATCCACAAATCTTACTTAGAATTTCAGTGGTTCTCTTATACCTTGTTGTATCCGTATTACCAATAGAAGCATGGAACAGGTTTTGGGTGTTTTTTTTCGAATTGCCCTTTCGTTAAAACAATATTTATGATTGAAGTGGTTAGATATTTAATTATCCACTGGAAAGTTATAACATTGTACAAAGTCAGTGCAATGAGTTAGCGAATACTATATTGATTTTACAGAATGTTACCATGAACGAAAGGGATAGATGGGATAATCTGGATTCCAACATGAAGATGAATGTGTACATGTCACTCCACCAAGGAAAACTGAGTCATATGGAAAGACATAGAGCGGCCGTGATCTGGCAAAACTATGTAAGTCATTTTGGGGGCGTTTTTTTTCTGGTTTTTAGTGTTTCTTATAGTTTTTAATATGCTCTTTCATCTGGCAAAATTTCAAGTGCTAACTCTAATTATTTCCAGAGATTCAAAACCCAGTTTTTGTAAAAAATTCCTAAAAAATCAGTACATTTAAAAGGCAGAACTACGTTAGTCGACTTACAGTAGTATGTTCTTCAATCTTTGACGATTATGGAAAGGCAAAACTACGTAAGTCTACTTACGTTGTTTTGTTACAGCAATAGCATCGAAAGTAGAAGTTGATTTATCAGGCAAAACTACGTATCTTCCATATTTCTGTACAGTTGTAACGGAAAGCTCGGCAAGACTAAGTTTTATTATGGACTGATATTTTATTTCAAATTTGAATGATGAATAAAGAACGACGCTTATATATCTGCATAGAACTTAACCGCAATTGCCATGATTACACAACACATTACTTCTGTGCGCAAACTGATTTTTCTATAATTCATTCAAAACCATTCATGTTCGTTAATGCATGACAACATCATTGCATAATTGGTATCATAATGAAAGAGGATGGATCGATACAATATATATATATATATAATACAAATGTATCATGACATAATGCATATTGATTATTATGTAACAGAAAAGTTGGTTTCCGTATATTAATATATTAAAGGCATATATGCGTGGGTTATAAAGGGTAGTCAGCAAATTCCAACTCGACTCCACCGTAATCTCTCGAGGTAAACTCAAGATATATGTTGGATCGATCGAAGAGAGGTGCTTCGAAATATCTGAACAAAGGCCTTCTTATGAAATTGCATGCAGCAAACAAATTTCTCACGCTATCACCTAGCCATCAAACGGCGGCACTTTGAAGTCGGTTGCGGTTAAGCGTGTTAGGTGATATTTTCGCTCGTAAACATCTCTGATGGATCTCCATTCGACTAGTACAAACATTCCGAACGCGACTATTTTTAATGCATTTTTTACTCGGGTATTCGGAAGTGGGACAGTTTGCGATAGCTGCTTATAACTGAGCCAATGGGGATTACGTACCGTGCGTAAAAGTGCGCAAGATGGATCCACGCGTCTAATAACCCACGCATATATGCCTTTAATATAATTGGTTTGGAATGTTATCATGTCATAAAGAATATTTTAAAAACAATTGATTTTATATAAACAGAAACACGCTTGTTGGCCGACTTATGTCGAAATTAAAGTAGAATAAAGAGACGGTCTCACCACATCCCAGAATACATCGTCTGCTATATAACAGGCGGCGGTCATCTTTTCCAAATATCCCTCCTATACATTTCCGTTTTGTGTAAAATTGCGTTATACATTTTGGTTTGCGACTGCACCATGTGAGAAGGGAGGATTGGAGAGTCCTAAGAAGGGTTATTGGTATTCTTTCTTATATAGATAGTCCTGAAAAGGACTGTGGTAGCCCTGGAAAGGCCTGTTGTTATTCTTTATTGTGCGTGTAGTTCTACAAAGAACCATGCAGCGCCGGTATGAGTTATAGTAAGGAGAGGATGGGTAGTATGGTATAGGAGGGGCTCGACGTTTCGAACAAGTTGACTGTCCGTTGTCAGGAGTGGCGTTACTGCTCGATCTGGGCCCTGCGGCTTCTTACTAATTTTTCTTTTTTTGTTTTGCATTTTGTACCGTAACGAAAGAAATTAATGTTGAAAGCGAGTTGCGAGCAATCCAAAACGCTCCGCCAAATTCTCACGGGACCATTTAGTAACTGTTACAGTCTGAAAAAAACTTCGCGAGTTCCCGATAATTATATCCCTCCGAGCAATGGTTCAAATTGCACTGCTAATTGAATCTGCGTTTACGTCGATTCTTTTTCTTTTCCAAAAACAAAAAGCATGAAATACATCTTAGAAGAAACTTAGCTAATAATAAAATGCCTATATATTAATATCCCCTGTAGAAAAACAAACCTTATGACTGTCGCCATAACTCTTTGCGCGTTCCCACTGGTATATGCGATGAATCTAAAAAGATAATCTTGTCGCTAAGTTTGTATTAGTGGGGCAGCCGGGGTAACTCAAATGGGAGTCTATGATTGGAGGGGATATAACGTATCTCATTGCGAATTTAAATGAAAGGGACATACAAACAAAATTGATAATGGTAAAACTTATCTGCCATTTTAGGTAATTTTATCCTCTGAAGAAAAGTGTGCTACCTCGAAAGCTCAGGTCCTGAATTAACTCGAAAAGCTGTTTTCATCAATAAGCTTCTGATGAGAGAAGCAGAGAGGGGGCAAGAATTTCAAGGAGGGTGGGGGGGGGGGGGGCAATTGGCCCCTTGTTACATCGTCCCCCCTCAAAACTAAACAGATTCATACCCGTTTGGTTGACTGTAAGCACTGGCTGGATGGTTCCAAACCACGCAAAGTCGTAAATAATACATGAATATACACTATAATCAATAATATATTTATGACCTTTGCTACGTTTAAAATAAATTCAAAAGGTATATCTGCCCTTTTCCTCGTTAGTGGTTATTCAACTTCCTGCCAACATAAATAATAGATTCATTAACAATTGTCTGAAGCATAATTTAATGGATAATTTTAAACCCTGATTATCAGGCACTGTATTCTGCTAGCCTTCATCCCTTTCCAATGTTTGTTTTATACTGAAAACGAGCTGAAGGCGCCTCTCAGCAGCTTACTATCTGACTATTGAATTAATGTCTCTGCTTTTCTTTAAAGGGGAATGAAACGCTGACATTTTGCTTACTGTAACTGATAATTGCATTATTCCTGTCACTTCTATTATAGACCTATTCCTCATGGGTATCACTAATAATATAAATAATCAATGTTTTTGAAACCGCTATCAACTGTTTTGTCTGACCGCTGGAGGCTGCCATGTTTGTTCAACTGTATTATATATGAAACGTCATCCAAGCGCATTTGAGCGTGCACTAACAAAAACGGGTTATGTAACCGCTATTGTTGAATCTGCTGCTATGTCAGTGATTACGTATTAAGCCGAGTTTGTTAGTGCAAGGTCAGATGACGTTTCATAATATTGTGGTACAGCAGGAAGACATGGCAGCCTCCAGTGTTCAGGCAAAACAGATTATAGTGGTTTCAAAAACATGGATTATTTTGTCATTATTAATGATATCAAGGAGGAAATATACGACTAGAAGTGATGGGAATTGTGCATCTATCAGTAACAGTATATTGATTTTATTTATTCTTATTTATTTAGTCTTCTTTTTAAAAAAAACACAGGGTAGCCCCATTCAGTGCCACAAAGGCCTGCTTTACAAGAGGGCCCTGTATCAGATAGAAATTACAACGTTTACATTGAAAAACACAGCATAAAGATATAAATACATACAAAACGTATATAAGCGAAAATGCCAGCGTTTGGCTCCCCTTCAAACCTATATGTCGTGATGGGGTTGTATCCTTTTTAATGCCACAAGTTGGAACACCGGTCTATACTCTTTAATACATTCAAACAAGGATAGATCGATGTATATTATGCTTCGTATATTATATTACTGAATTTGCACATTAAGCTCTCTATCAAATTAATTGTCCATTGATTCTAACGGCCAAGGGGAGACATTTGTGGCGCCAAATATGCTTATATATTTTCCAAATTGTATTATTATGGTAATCAAGTCTACACCACTGAATTAACGACTTAATTTCCGTGTACTCTTCATAATGTATTGTCTTTGATTTTATTTACGATATTCATTTATTATTTTTCACTGAGTTCATTTTTTGTTCATTGTCCATCCCCATATATAGTTAAAGGGTATTAACCACCACCCAAAACTAATATTCTTATAAATGAAAGGTTACGTCTTTAGTAGTTCATTCCATCAACAAGTTCACAAAAATATGTTTCCAGAAGAAAAAAATATATAATTAGAAAACGCATCACCATTCTAAAGCATGCGTTCGTGGTCTCCATGTACGAAGACTACTTTGTCCAGAGCGAACGAATCGTCCGGGATTATATTGTCTCCAAACGTACGCGTCAATAGCATTGGCGCACTTGCAAATGTTTGGCCCGTACGGAACCAGGAAATAATAGTGGTTCCGTAAGTGGTGGTAATTTATTGCTTTGTTTATGAATTTACACAACCCTTTGCAAAATGTTGGGTATCTATTTGATATCACAAAACGGTACCAAAACATATACGTATGTGTTGTTCTTTGCCTGGTGGTCCCCTTTAAGTACGAATTATGTATTATAGGTGAATGTATTATTTAATTCAAATTGTGAATGTAAAAAGATCGGTAATTTGACGTTTTTATTTGTACATTTAACAATCTATGTATAATATCTACACGCTCATCATTTCATTATTGTTCTGCTTCGTTTTCGTATATACCTTTTGCTGCATTAATTGATCATGAATCTTTTATTCACCATTTCCTTGTAATTGTTAACACCGGTTCACGATGTTAAATTATACGCTAGCGGGTGTGCACTACATACGATCAAGGAGTTATGTGGACAAGTATCACTGGAAAGTGCACAATAGGCTTTCGGTAGCGGGGTCTGCTTGCTATGCATAAGGACCGCTATTCGTTTGGGTCAACTGTCATAAGGACCGCTATTCATAATTTGAAAAAAAGTTTCATAATTCATAAGGGTCAATCTCATTATTCATAATGGTCGCTATTCATAATCTCAGAAAAGGGTCGCTATTCATAAAACGAAATCAGGGTCGCTATTCATAATGTAAGAAGAGGGTAGCTTTTCTATTCATATTACCAATAGAAGCATGTTTTTCGAATTTCTCTTTCTTAAACATGTTAAAAGATATTTACGATTGAAGTGTTCGGATTTTTAATTATCCACTGGAAAGTTTAAACTGTGTACAAAGTCAGTGCAATGACTCAGCGAATATCAGTTTGCATTTTCGCGCATTACTCAGCAAAATAGCATCCATCTAACTTCAACTTTTCGCACATTACTTAGTGGACATACGGTACGGTATCAGATCACAACAATACACATTTTATCAACCATGCATTCATCACTTTTTGCACATGCCAAAAAAAAGTCACTAGATCCCTCTAAATTGGTTCATGACAGAGTCCGTCAGAATAGGAAGCCACGCGCCAGATATGACATGGTATGGAGGACAAACAGCCGGAGGGTAGAATACACAAATCGCAAACGTTCCTTGCTGATCCAACCAGGCAGCCGGAATTAGTTTAAATCCCCGATGAACTCTGGATTACTTTACAGGTGTAGTTACTGGGGTAAGCGGAGAAAATGCAATAGACCGCTTCTGTAATGTTGCAAATAATATGCGTATGACGTCAGACTCCCCGTTGGCAAGCTTAACAATAGTAACTAGGTCCGGCAAGCTAAGTTTGCCGGAGCTTGCCGGACCGAGTTACTTTTGTTAAGCTTGCCAACGGGGAGTCTGACGTCATACGCATAGTATTTGCATACATTACAGAAGCGGTCTATTACCCCCTCCCCTTAAACTTAAAGGGATCTAGTATTAAACATTGTCCAAATCAACAAACCTTACTTGGAACTCTAGCGGTTCTCTCATACTTTGTTGTATTCGTATTACCAATAGAAGCATGGAACAGGTTTCATTTTTTTTCTTCGAATTTCCCTTTCGTTAAAAAGATATTTACGATTGAAGTGTTTACATTTTTAATAATCCACTGGTAAGTTATAACTGTGTACAAAGTGAGTGAAATGAGTTAGGGAATATCACTCTGCATTTTTTTCTTATTTCTTGGTGATAACATGAAATGTTCACCCATTACTCCATGGACAAGATCACAACCATACACATTTGATCAATCATTCAACACTTTTTTGCACGTGTCAACAAAGTTACTAGATCCCTTTAAGTGTGTGAATCTTGAATAACCGTCTCTATCCCGATGTGGAGGAAATTAATGACAAGAACTTAGGGAAAATGAGGGTTAATAATTATGCAAAACCGATGAAGTCATGTTAGTTATTTGTTTTAATGTACTTTGTTACTCATATTATGCAAACTATTTTATTTTAAAATGATTCCCAAAGATTTTATCGCAATTATTTCATATTGCTTTCAATGACTTTATTGATTTTCACATGTAAACCATTGTACAGGAAATACATACAGTTATACATCGTTGTCATGTTGGCACAATCTATCCTAGCCTCTTGACAAGGCCTGTCTCGTCTGAGCTGAGTTGAATGCACGGTATAGTACGCATTATGCAAGAACGACTGGACGCGCTGTCCTGCAAAATCATTTGCCGAGGGGATCGCGCCTGACTCGCCACCACTCGCCAGATAGTCTCCATCACGCGTTCAGTCGTTCCTGATCCTGCATGCAGCGCAGCCATTGCTTGCTTGATACACGAAGCCTTGCTAAAAGGCTAAATCTATCCCTGCTTTGAAAACTTACTCTTGTTCGCCCCCAGCCAGTGGAAATCCTGGCTTTACGACACCGTATTATTGTGCCGTTTCTATGCCGTGCTGAGTAAATACAAGATGTTTTATTTATTTATTTTGGAAGGATCAACATTATTTTGTCGATTGACGAGCATTCGAAATTAGTAATATTGACATACGCACACAAGAAATGTTTTTTTGTCGGGATTAAAGTGATCCATTAACTTTGTATTTTTTTCCCAAAATTGATATTTGAGACTTCAATCATATACCAATATCATTGTAAGATTTTTGTGAATGATTATGTGACATTTTTATAAAAAAAGAAACAATGTTTACTTAGTAAAAAAAAAATTAAAAATCGGAGTCTGCTTTTATACCGATCGTTCGCGTGAAGTATCAGAATTCGGATACTGTAGACGATTGAGTTTCCGAATTAGGATATAGCATTAACTGCGGCCGAAACCGTCTATAGACGCTTTCCAATTCAATCTTAATTATCTCCGTAATAAGGGAGACAGTTGAAAAATCAAAGCCCATTTCATTCTTCTGTTACCATATAGCTAAACAAGAGAAGTTTGAGAGCTCCAAATAATGTTGGTTTCAATCTTACAAAGTAAATGGATCACTTTAATATCAGCTATAGATACCTGGAATATCATGGCGTTCTATAAGAGACAGCTTGCGAAAGTCCCTGTATTTGTTAGTAAGCTTGGATATAAACAAACTATGAAAAGAGCCTAACATAAATATTGAAACAACATGACTCTAGGAAAGGTTGTGGTTAACTGTTTTTTTTTTCTTCTTAATTCTGTGCCAATATATCCAATACGATGCATACAAATGTATATCGTGAAACTGTCTACATATTAACTCATTCTAGATAGACAAACCTCTCCCGCATTTTATTTATTCATAACGGAGACATAATTTCACGTCATGGTGTCTGTAGTGACCGATTAATTTTCACACTTTCAACTCCGAAATCCCACGTCTAATTAATATTTCATAATGGCGTTGGCTTCGCTGCCATTTCGAGTAGTATTACAGCAAACACACAAAACAATTACTGTTTATCTGTTTTCATTATCATATATCAAATTAAAGGGAATTTAGTCCTCTACATGCGGGTTTAAATTAAGGGTGTAATCGTTCATGCATGAATTGCCATGGTCACTTAACAATAGCAAGGTCTGTTTTCAAAAATAGCAAAAACAATTGAGGACCACACCATTCGACTGAAATGATAGTAAGCGTTTCACTTAAAACAAGATGTGCGGGGCAAGTAAATTATGACATTATTTAAAGGGTGACTAAATTAAAAATTAAAAACGCTTTGGTTGATCTATGATAATGAATACATCACATATCTGTTGACTATTTGATGTACATTTTTGTCATATTTTTAATATTAATTTTTCTATTTATTTTTTCTACCTGCTCAGCTTCACCCCTGAAAAACCCTGCCAGAAGCTATTGTCTTGACTTCTCTGACCTCACAGTACTATTCCATCAGTCAGCTAGATGAACAAAAGACATTGGTATGTCAACTGACCACCAGTTTTAAGCTGTTTACAATAGTATTGTAAGCTTTATACAATGCCCACTCACCATGAAAAGAAGGTTTCAATGAAATACGGTACTCAGTGGGTGAGAACATATCTTTTGTAAATGTGTATCTAGCTGATCGGTGGTTGAATGGTATTGTGATGTCAGAGAAGTCAATTGTGTAGGGTTTGTTTAGGGGTGGATCTTAGCAGGTAGAATCAAAATAATAGAAAAAATAATATAAAAAATATGACAGAAATGTACATGAAATAGTCAACAGATATGTGATGTATTCATTATCATAGATCAACCAAAGCGTTTTTATTTTTTTAATTTAGTCACCCTTTAACTTTATTGTTATGAACAAACTCTGAAAATACAAATTTGTCAATAAAACAGGGCCAGGTTATGAGAGCATCATCACACTGGTCTGTATTAGAGGCATGAAGCTTGTCTGTTTCATGTGTCCCCTGCAATTATAACCATATTTACCTAGAGAAATGTCATGTTAAAGACTGTCCAACTGTTTGACCAAGGATGACATCAGGTTTTGAAGATCTTTGGACTACGGTAGAATTCTTGAGAAGAATTTATACCATTTTCATGCTGAAATAAGGGCACAAGCTGTGGTTTCGACTAATAAACCTTTGCCATGTAATTCGCCATTTTGTAATGTTACAACAACATAGCCCTTAATTCCCGTCACATTTCAATTACGCTATATTATCAACATCTTTGCAACCCTCACAATGTTTTTACTTATGTCAATAATTATGTTTAATTATCTTGAATTAAATGCAGAAATACACAATTTTTGCTTAAAAACATCAGGATGAACGAAAACAATTTTTGTATTTAGACTAGTCATCCCGCGTTCTGTTTCAAAGGCACATCAGACAGTGATGACGGAGCGATGAAAGGGGGGTATGTGGTTCCATAAACAGGGGGATTTGCAAGTGTCTGTGTTTTGGTTTTAATATAAAAGGGATTTAGCATCATGACAAATACATCGCTAGTTCTACAAACAACTGTCGCTCGATGTTGCAGCCGGGAGATTATAACATGACAGCGGGGATTGCAAAAACTAGCAAGGCGATGGACAGATTAATACCGCTGAATAAATATTCGCCCAAGGCTGCCTCATCTTTCCCTGTAGTGTTTAGAGACGTTTGTTTTTGTTTCCTAGTATATATAGACAAATCCCTTATTATTTTCCTCTCTAAGTTCCAGTAGTTAAGGCATATATTTAAACATTTAACGGGGAATTATTCTTCAACATCAGCACCAGCAGCAGAAACAACAATAACGACAACAGCAGCAGCAATGTCAACAACAATTAATTCCCCTTAAAGGGTACCAGCACCCCAAAATAATATTCTTATAAATGAAAGGTATCATCTTTAGTATTCCATTCCATCAACAAGTTCACAAAAAAAGTTTCAAGAACAAAAATATATAATTTGTAAGCGCATCACCATTTTAAAGCTGCGTTAATGGGTCTGATTGTACGGGACTACTTTGTTCAGAGTGAACGAATCGCCCGGGATTATATTGTCTCCAAACGTACGCGTGAATAGCATTGGCGCACTTGCAAATGTTTGGCCCGTACGGAACCAGGAAATAGTAGTGGTTCCGTACGTGGTGGAAATTAATTGCTTTCTTTATGAATTACACAACCCTTTGCAAACTGTTGGGTATCTATTTGAAATCACAAAACGGTACCAAAATATAATTATGTGTTGTTATTTGCCTGGTGGTCCCCTTTAACATTAATAAGAAATATATCCCGTATTACGACACCAACATATTTAACAAAAAACATAAAAACAATACTAGCAATAACACCGTGTGTATTACTATTAGTGTGATGAACCGGTAAGCACCATTAATACGTATTGCTCAAAGGCAGCTTAATCTGTCGCTAAACAATGCGAAGTCTTTGGTTTTGATTTCGGGTACATCGACCTGTCTCTCCTGGGTTTTTTTTTTCAACCCTCTTCGTCTATGAATATTTTAACCATGTAAAGTATACTGTATGACAAGTACTCTATGGTTAGTTTCAAGGTCTTGGTTTACATTGCGGGAAAAAAATTATCCGATTTTGGCCGACTCCCTAAAGTACCGAAAAACCACAAAATCATTCATCCCAAACAAATACCCTCTTAATTTAAATACCGTTCTTATAATTAAAGTAAAGAGCAGGAACACAACATTATACAGCAATCAACGTAATTTCACCGCATACCACTGCTGCTGCTGCTACAACAACAACAACAACAACAACAACATCATCAACAGCAAAAGCAACAATAACGACAAAAACAACAACGACAGCAAATAAATACTAGTATTACTTCTCTGTATATCACTGTGATGGGCGGATTATAACCAGTTATACACAATGCTCCAAGGCAGCTTTATTATCCGCTGAAATACAAAGTCTTTGCTTTGTTTGCGGGTACATCGACCTATCTCTTCAGTTTTCTTTCGAACCCACGAACGCCGAACTTGGCGGAAGTGTATCGAACTACGCGGTCAAGACGCGTTGTACTCGATATTATACTGGATATAGCACGCTGTAAACTGCTGAATGCGCGCCGTTGAAGTAGCCACACAAAACCGGAAGTAGTTAAAAGTACTCATAACCTCTGACATCTCCCATTGACTGGTGTAAACAAAACTGTCGCCGGCTTCATGATGAGGGCGCTGTTGCTATATCCAGTACTTTTATATCGACGGTTGTACTCCCAGAATTTAACTGAATACGTTTACATCTACCGTAGATCGTTATAATAATAATAATGTTTCGATTTATATAGCGCCTAATATGATTGATAATCATCTCTAAGCGCTTTACAATATTATTACCCCGGTCATCGGACACACTCACAATCATTCCGCACATGACGTGCACTCTCTGCTCCCTTGGGAGCAATGCATTCTGGCAGCCATATGGCGCACTTAACGTGTATACAAGTACAATTGCATACACGTTCCACTCCTACCGGGTGCTATGCGGTATAAATCAAAGTTCATTCTTTAAAAAATACCTCAACATGATGCGTGAATGTATCCATTGACTGATATGAGTCTCTTTAATAAACTCTTACTGTACACGTGTCCCTATGTGTTTATATTGTTATGCGTACTGAGTTTGTTCGTGTGCAAATATTTACTCTTTAATCAACTTTTCTTTTACATTATTAACTTTGAGTACTGGGCCTACGTATCATGTTTTTGTGTGCGACTCTTTGGAAACGTGCTCGTTTGAATGTATACTATGTGTATCTACATACAAATCGCGTGTTGTCATAATTTTATTATTTCAGACACTCTTGTCCTGATCAACCATGTAATGCGTATAGACGAATCCGGTTTCAAGTCTATAGGGCCATAACTGGGGGGCTTCCAAGAGTACAACATAAGATAATTTGTTTTAACCGTTATGCAACATGTCAAGTGTATTATTGTTTCCTAAACAACTAGTGACCTTTGTTCAGCATGCTAGACATGCTTGAAGCCTCCAGTTATGGCAGACGTAAACACCGGATTGGTCTATACTTAGTCGATGCTGCTTATCACATAGAGGTTAATGGCATAACTAAGACATTTAATTACAAAATATATGACTAAAAGTAAGGGAAATCATGTTTTTACCAATTAAACACACTATTTGTACAAGGCAGATATTTTTTCTCAAATGCCAGTCGAAATCATGAAATATCAGATAATCTGTCTTCTGACTTTTGCAATTTTTGGCAGTACACGTTAACAGTCAATGTTATTCGTTCGAGACTGGCTAAGGGTCCGTCCGATGTGGTTGAGAAACGTAAAGTCATTTGGTCGCGTTCATATTAGTTACTAACCGTCTAGTAAAGTGGCCCGAGGACATTTTTTCACCAGATTGTCGAGAGATTTCCGTGTCACAAGAGCCAGTGGCTTTTGATTATTACGGAAATCTATACCAGGATCGCATCACCGGCTCACTCGCCAATTTCGCACGATGCAGATCAAGCACTCCATCAGAAGTTGATGTTTACTCTCCAAAGTCCTGCCGAACGCCCTTGCCCGGGGCCGGCTGAGACGAGATTGCAACGTCTGTACGTGTCATCGGAGCCAGTGGCTTCTGGTTATTCATGAAAATGTGAAATCCATCCCGGGATTGTATCAACAACTCGCCACTTCCACCCACTTCGCACAAGGAACCCACCAGACGTTGATATTAACTTCCGAAGTCCAAGGCGTACGTATAGACAATGATACAAAGGGGAACAATCGCCCCATGCATACTGAGATTATATCACCGACTCGCCACTTCCGCCCACTTCGTATCAAGGAACCAATAAGATATTGGTATTGACAACTCCAGGGGGGTCTCTTACGAAGATCCTACGTTGAGCTTAACTCTAAGTTGGACTAAGTTGAACAATTATGGAAAGCCGTTTAATAGTTTCTTTGAAAATTGTTTGTAAAAGTTCCTTTAACAGGCATAAAAAGTTGATTCAAATCATTACTATTTTCTATTATCAAGGAGATTCCTTGTTCTTCAGGCAAAATTTATGAAATGTCTAAAATACTTCCTTTTTTGCATTTGAATATATTTTATTCCAATGCTACAAATGGCTTGCCATAATCGTTGAGTGCAATTTAATCAATAATGCAATGGGGAACAATCGCCCCATGCACGTTGAGGGTTCTTTCGCCCGGCCGCCCCCGTACCCTCATGCATGGCAATCAAACTTATCATAGTGACAGGTGAAGACAGGTTCTATAACATTGTTTTTTTCTGCCGGGGTTTGATATTATTGGCCGCTGTAGACAGGTTAAATGTTGTAGACAGGTGGCCACTTAGACATGTTCGACTACAGATAAAGTATATAATTGTATACAAAGAGGGGATACATGAACAATAACCTACAAGCCCACGATGCTCACGAGGGCCACTCAATGCTTCACCATGTTCACGGCTGCACAAACAAAAATACATACAATTAAATCAAGTACATAAAATACAAAATGAAAACATCAGCAACTGATAATAGACTATCCTGAAGAAGAACTGCACTCATGTGGCCTTTGCAGGGCTTGGGACCAGCATAGGAAATGTCACCAACTATAATGATTTATTTATTTATTTATTTATTTATTTATTAAAGGCTTATTAAAATACTGCCACCGCGGTCAAGTGACCGAATTGCGGCCAGTTTACATACAAATACAAACAAAAGATAAACATAATACAAATAGTTCACATAAGTACATATCTATACCAATTATTATTATATTAAGAATATAAAAATGAATACATGATGAATTATATGGCTAAAAACATGTACATAATTATGATTATATTCGGGGTTTGGATTCTCTGTGTGTTTATCCATTCCGTTACTATTTGTGCCAATATGCACGATGGCTGATGTGCTATATATGCCAGAAAGCACCAAAGCTCTTTTGCTGGAGTAGCCAGTTGGCACAAGCGTAGGTCAATAGTGCCCTCTATATGACAAAATAGCAAATGCTTGTTTGGTCTGTATTGATTCTGTTCGCATTTATCGATTATACCCTTATTTCGTTTCTTTTCAATTCATTTAATTTCACGGTTAGCTGCCTGTTTCAATTATTTTATTCGTGTTCCTAGAAATGAATGTGGCAGAGATGGTGTATTGCTACAGGGGCCGCGGAACCGGGGGGCTGGGGGCTGCTAACCCTAACCTCCCACCCCCCCCCCTTTCTTTGGCTTAAAACAATAAAATACATAATCATCAAATTATTGACAATTATTATAACAATTAAAATGTGGTCAGCCCCCCCCCCCCCCCCCCTCCACTTCCAAAACCTTTCGCGGCCCCTGTTGCTATGTATGGCACAGACGGGTTCGGAAAGAATTAGCAACATTGTACATTAATAGCAAAATTCAATATCGTACCAGGTGGGTTATGTTGATAATAGAATGGCAATTTCTTCAAGGTCTCCGTACAATGAGGCCGCAGATCGATATTATATGTGTTTCAATTAATTGGATACTACATTGCATGGCGTCCCGGTATAGACTAGCCTATTACTTGTAATCAGTTACCGAACATATGGGCAATTAAAGAAATGGGGCTATTAAAAACTGGGGCGATCTGATTAAGATTGTTTGGTCTCTTCAACGTACGGAGACAGTATATAATCTTGTTATTTCTTGTATTATTATTTTTTATTTAAATATCTTGTCCATGTCTGACAATTGTTTTGATTGGCTTTTTAAAAGTTTTCTTTTCTTTTCTCTCTTCGTATCTCTATGTTGTATTTTGTGTATAGATTTCTTAAAGGGGATCTAGTAACATTTTCCAAATCCACGATACTTACTTATTAGCACTCTAGTGGTTATCTCGTGCCTTGTTGTACAGAAGCATGGAACGGGGTTGTTGTTTTGTCTTTCATTCAAAAGATATTTACGATTGAAGTGTTCAGATTTTGAATTATATCCACCGGAAAGTTATATCTGTGAAGAAAATTTGTTGAATGTGTTAGCACATAATATCACACAGCATTTTCGCTCATTCCTCGAATATATAACATCCATTTAACCTGAAATCTTCCCAAATAACTTAGTGGACAAATCAGATCACAAAAAACCCATAATCATTAATCACTTTTTGCACATGTCAACAAAGTTACTAGATCCCTTCAAGTTTATCGGTACACAATTCTCTCTTTATCTCTCTCTCTCTCTCTCTCCCCCCCCCACCCCCCCCCCCCCCCTCTATGTTTGGCTACCTTTCCCCTTTTCCATTCTCCCTCTCTCTACCTCTCTTTCTATTCCCCTCCCTCCGCTCCAATATGCGATCTACAAGAGGGTATATAGCGGGTAATTTTGTTGTGGTGCACACGTACGCTCTCTCCAACATTTAATCACAAGCCCCCGGGCAATAGCGGATATTAAAACGGGTCTGAAGTTCATTGAGGATAACGTAGCCGGAGTCGTAAACCAACCCCTCTCGATCAATGAACACGTCGAAGAGTGTTTCATCTGTACATTTTTCAATTTCGTATTCCACAATTTAAAGCTAAATGACAGTAGTGGGAAACGCCCTACACACACAAACATGAAATGTACGCTCTTATGTGAAAGAATATAATTTTTTACTAATATGGGATTATACAAATTTGACCAGGAAACGCCTACTAATCATGCTAATTGATATATTTGCAAAATCATAAAACTGATTTGCCGCAAATCGATGTCGCCAACGCGGAATCGCGCATACGCTACGTGGTCCCCTTGTGGTATCCGATATATATGCGGGCTTGTCGATATCTTCAGCCCAGCGCTAGCGGCGCGGACATGTGCGAAAGGGCGGTGGATTTATAAATTTCATGGGAGGCCATGGGATTTCTTCCGATATTTCTGCATTTAACGATGCTTAGGTTCGGATTTTACCACACAAGCCCTTTTAAAATAAATACTTAACCAATATTGATCAATCAGTTTGGCCAATGCAGATGTTTTCGGAAACTTTCCCAAAACTGTTATTTGGCTTTAACGACTCCGTAACTTGTGCATTGAGCAAAATATTGTACATAAAATATAAAATCGCATGCAAAGTTATTATTATTTGGTGCGAAAAAGCTAGAGCTAGAACGACTTCACTATCGGCCTGTTCCCATACTGGATTTTGCAATCCACATAATTTATAGAGTTAATACAAGGCCCACCAGATACCCGTAGGCAATAGACCGCTTCTGTAATGTATGCAAATAATATGCGTATGACGTCAGACTCCCCGTTGGCAAGCTTAATAATAGTAACTAGAAGGCCGACAAAGTCAGCATACCCACGCCTCCCATTAGCCCTGTTCTACCCCTTCGTCGGCCTCAACCCTGTTTTGCTTACCGCAGGCTAACCAGCGCGTTTTAGGCACGATTTGGTGAAAATGCCTAGGCCAGGGTGTAGGCCGCTTGCTTGCGGCGCGGCAGCCCCATGGCGAGGCAGTGTACAAAATTATTGACAATAAAAACACCTGAATCATCCAAAAATGTAAGTTTCCAAAGTGCACCCTACTTCCGATTGCTCGAAAATTTGAGATTTCAACAAAGTTCACTGCGAAAATGCGGCAAAAAATGACTTACGGAGGTTGAAATTGGTCGAGTTTCTCGATTCAAAACACGAACCGGATCTATAATCATCGCAAGCATCTCTTGTGTATACTTCACATGCATATTACGTGGTTCAATCAGCTGTTTGACCGCATTACATTTGGAAAAATAGTATATCCCTCCACCCTTGCAATAGCGAAGTTGCATTGCCCACAGCCAAACATCGCGCAAACTACGTGTACAAAAATATGGCCCATGCGCGCACGCCATGTAACGCCGAATGACGATGCCTAATTAAATACATACTCAAACTTCAAGGTTCCACAGAATTTGCAGGGGTCAACCAATCATCACCAAAATCTAATCGATTCTTCCATGTCACTATCCAAACATTCCCTGAAAATTTGGTGCAAATCCGTTCACCCGTTCTCTAGTTATCTTGTACACAAACAAACAAAAAAAAAAAAAAAAAAAAAAACAAACAAACAAACAAACAAACAAACAAACAAACAAACAAACAAACAAACAAACAAACAAACATACGGAACCCTTTACATAACCCCCTGCCGATTTCATCGGCGTGGGTAACTAGGTCCGGCAAGCTCCGGCAAACGTAGCGGTCTATTGGTTAAAGGTATTAGTGTCATTTGCCCGTTTCACCATCGACGATCGTTATGAATATGCAAATCTCTAAATACTGAGCGTCGTTCAAAAAACATATTCAAAGTAGTAAAACTATTTTTAAACCAAGATGACGTCAAATACCCTGGGATGACGTAATAATGAATGCTCGTACTCTTTCTGATGAACCTACATGTATTATACACACGACATCGACAGCACTGCACACCACATTGCGTTTACTCTTCACTGTTACCATTCACATACAAATAATTCCATACATCGCGCCCTGGTAGGCGATGACTTCATTTGAATGTTAAAGGGATCTAGTAACTTTGTTGACAAGTGCAAACAGTGATGAGTGATTAATAAAATGTGTATTATTGGTGTGATCTGGTATGTCCACGAAGTAATTATGTGTGAAAAGTTCACGTTCATTGGATTTGTTTTGGCCGAGAAATGACCAAAAATGTAAAGTGATATTTACTAACTAATTGTACTTACTTTGTACACGGCTTAAATTATCCCGTAGACAGTTGAACATCTGAACACTTCAATCGTAAATATCTTTTGAACGAAATGGACATTTGAAAAAATCCAAACCTGTCCCGTGCTTTTATTGTTAAAGGTAGTTCAGATTCGTCAAATGAGATGCGCGGCGCCATCTTGCATACGCGTTGCGCACGGTGCGTAATGCACGTTAGCTCAGTGTCATGCGGTGCGCGCAAACTAACCCAGTTCAAAATGGCGACCCGCTGTGTAGCATCCCCACGCTTGATGCCCTTTAATATAAATATGAGACCGGCTCTGGCAAATCCAGGAACTTCGCCGCATTTACGATTTTGCGTAAATGGCCTTAGAAGGTCCAAAATTTACCTCAGGGACGAAATGGACAGTTTAGTATCATATTGTTAAGCAACTTTTCTAGTTTCTAATGAGATATGCAAAATTCCGAAATATTATCGGGAAAATGGCTATATCTTAGGATAAAATCAAGAATGACATGTACTTTGAACTAAATGTTGAACTTTAACCTCAATTATCTCCATTGTTTTAGCAGAATAAGACAAATAATACAAAAATCATAACTTCGTCAATTTTTGTCCGAACGGCATAAAAATGGTCTCAAAATAAAGAGAAAAATCCACACAACAACATCATATCAAAAGCTCAATTTTACATTTTGTGTCAAAGTTGCTGGTTTTGCCAGAGCCGGTATGAGAGAACCACTAGAGTTCCAAGTAAGTTTTAAGGATTTGGACAATGTTACTAAGTCCCTTTAAGACACGCATAATTACGTAAGATAATAATTAAAAAGTGTAGAGATCGGCTATTCAACTATCATCTTTATGAATAGTCACAATTCGTACTATAATGTATATATTATTATTACTATAATTATTATTTTCATCATTCTCAATATAGAAGAAGTACTGTACAACGAAAACTGGTATATGGGTCCTAGTCGTTCTTACACTACGGGGATGGCTATCTAGGGGGTGTCTTGTTGGTAATTAGTATCCAAGTGTAATATGCCAAGATATACAATTTAACAGTTATGCATTACATATTTTCATATTCATGGAGCTTACTACAAACATCGTATATTGCCTTTACTCATAAAATCAGATCTCTTGATTTGTTCGTAAATGCACAATTACAGTGAAAAGTTATTCAAGTAAACTTGTATGAGTCTACAGTGGATTCTTAGAATTTAATTTTACACTCAGAGAGTTAAGGATTCAACCAATTCTTTCAGAAGTCTCTTTTTGTGTGTGTGTGCTTATGCTTTACCTGATCGCGTAATCTAGTTTATAAAGTCTGATTGTTTCGCGTTACCGCAATCGATTTCAAATAAGGTAATGAATCGTGTTTTGCTTTTCGTAAGAATGAAATGCCCCTTTTATATATTGAGAGCGCTTAATTTCTCTGATCATGTAATCTAGTTTACTTCAATTCCTGTATCATTGTTTATGATGTTTTCTAGAATTTCTAAACGATTACAACGGTGAATTTGTGGTTTCTTCCTATCTGTTTTAGAACATTATATCAAGTATACTAATCTATTTTTATTTTCATTATGTTTCGTAGGGAAAAAAATACATTTAGCATGAAACGCTAATTTTACCCGGTCACGTTATCGCATCCACTACGACAGAAATTACTTCAGCTGCATCTTATCAATTTGTCTTCTTTTATTTTTTTTGCGGAAACGTGTCCCAATTAAAATATCCACAAATTTGAGAAACGTGCCTCTGAAAAGTAATTCCACTGATTGCACACGTTGTTTAGATCATCCAGAACAAATTAAATTAATTCTAACTGAGCTTCAAGGATATGTATATTTATTTATTAACAAGTACAAAGCACGATTCAACACTTGCAATCCGTGACGCGTTCAATCGAACGGGGTTAATCAGACGGTAATTTGTCAGTGGTTTTAAAACAGACACGACACGGAAACTTTGCTAGGAAATTCATCAAAAGTGATGATGATCAGTGTGAAAATGGGATGCAATACTCTGCGGTTTTCAACAGATATGGGGAATGAAATAATGAGAGTGTGTGAAAGAGTGGTGCATACTTTGTTGGTTTCAAGAGCGAGACACGAATTAGTAGAACTTCGTCAAATTAGAAACTGCGAGAGAGGGAGTGACATTTTGCCCGTCGTTTTTAGATGAATAAAATAACATGGATGAAATGCGTAAGCAAATGATGGGGAAAAGCGTGATGGAAAGAGTGAGAAAGATAAAAGGTAGGGATAATTAGAATGAGTGATTCTCTAATACCGTGTTGTGCTCGTATTACCAACAGAAGCATGGAAGAGGGTTTGTTTTTGTTTTCAAATTTCCCTTTCGTTAACAAGATAGCCTATTTACAATTCAAATGTTCGGATTGTCAACTTTCCACTGGATAGCTAGACTGTGTATCATGTCAGTGCAATGAGTTAAGGGAATATCACTTTGCTTTTTTTTTTTTGCTCATTACTTAGCCATATCACGTCCATTTAACGTGAAATTTTCACACATTACTTAGCATATAACATCCATTTAACGTGAAATGTTCGCACATTACTTAGCATATAACATCCATTTAACGTGAAATGTTCACACATTACTCAGTGGACATATCAAATCACAATAATACACATTTGTATCAACCATTTATCACTTTTTGCACATGTCAGCAAAGTTGCTATATCCCTTTAAAGGATAAAAGAAAGGTGAACGAGAAGGATATGAGATAAGTGTAAAGCCCGGCGCAGACAGAGCCGACTCGACCCGATCCGATTGGTTTCAGTCAGGCTAGAGTCAGTTTCGCTAAGTCGGAGCCGATTCAACATGTCGAATCGGCCTCGAATGACCTCCGACTGGCTCCTGACTGGCAAAACCGGAGTCCTGAGGCAACGCATACTGAGTTAATCAGGCTGAAAACCAGTCGGATTGGGTCGAGTCGGCTCTGTCTGCTCCGGGCTTAAGTGTACGGAAAATTTGTATCCAATACCGTTGACGTCACAAGGTGGTATTTCCTCGGCGAGTGAGGACGGCAAATCATGTTGTATAAAATGGACAAAGTGCATGCGGTCCGTGGTTTCTCCCTTTCTTGTCTGTTATAATATAGGTTTTCCCGTCCATTTTCACACTTTTCCATTAAATGTTATCAATTCGTACTTCAATTTCGTCACGAGTAGCATGGAATGTGCTAATCCCAACTTCAATTTCGTCTTTGGTCGATCGATTTCACAAAAAAGTCCAGTCAATTTAGTCGTTTGTCATACATTATCGTCAATAACAATTCACATGTGTCGGTCACAGTAGCTCACATCTGTGACCGTCAAATTTTAATTTTAATCGACGATAATGTGTGACCAATGACTAAATTGAGTCGATATTGGGGGAAATTGATCGACCAAAGACATTCCAGGCTCCTCGGGACGAAATTGAAGTACAAATTGTGACCTTACACCACAAAACGACCAATAAGTCGGGAAAACTGATTTTGCTGATTTTCATATAACATTAAAATTGAAGCGATTACCTTTAAAATGGTATATAATTTGTCATATTTGGACTAAGCAAACCCTTTCAAAATGAATGCCAAAGATATGGAATATGGCTGGTGCATTTTTGAAATAAGGGAGAAACGGGCCGTTTAAAAGATCTGTGTCTATTCATGGGCTGTAATAAGATCACATTTATTAAATTAAAAATTAATATTTTAACATGATTTCTGATGCTCAACATTTCTCAGAAGGTAGATTAAGATATGCTTATTCAAGAAATACCAAAATCCTAAATCTCATATTTTAAACAAAATTTGACTATTTTAGCTAATAAAAGAGAAACAAGCACAGCGACATAACGGTCGTTTTGTGGTGTAAGGTCACAATTCATAAAATTGAATGAAAAAGTGTGAAAATGGACGGGAAAACCTATACTATCAGTATCAACGCACGTAAATCAATTATGTTAGTATACAATCAATAGTTGTTTCGTTCACTGTATACTAATTACCCACGCCGATGAAATCGGCAGGGGGTTATGTAAAGGGTTCCGTATGTTTGTTTGTTTGTTTGTTTGTTTGTTTGTCTGTTTTTTTTTTTTTTTTTTGTTTGTTTGTGTACAAGATAACTAGAGAACGGGTGAACGGATTTGCACCAAATTTTCAGGGAATGTTTGGATAGTGACATGGAAGAATCGATTAGATTTTGGTGATGATTGGTTGACCCCTGCAAATTCTGTGGAACCTTGAAGTTTGAGTATGTATTTAATGCACGTGTGTGCCTAAATAATATCTGCACGTTATAGGCGCGGTAGTGCATCGCGATCGCGCGCACGGTACCATATGTTATGGTACGGTACTTTCGATTCCGGGTTAATTAATACGGAACGGAATTGAATTGCAACACGCTGATCTGAACTTTGAAGCGCCAAGAAATTGGTAAGTTTCCGAAAAATACATTTATTTATTTAATAATTATTATTGACCCGACACTAATGTGAAGATGAACAGATGTTCATTTTTACATATTGAATACATCTAGACTGGGTTGAGGCCGACGAAGGGGTAGAACAGGGCTAATGGGAGGCGTGGGTATGCTGACTTTGTCGGCCTTCTAGTTTGCTATCCAATTAACATAAAAAGGTCTATATACATAATAAAGGAACATATTGTAACCTATGCCAAGGTTACAGCAGTAGACCCACGGCCCGGCGAATCTAATGTTTGCGTAATAGCCATGTACGGAAAGGGTTTCATTCCATTGAAAACTAGAAGGCCGACAAAGTCAGCATACCCACGCCTCCCATTAGCCCTGTTCTACCCCTTCGTCGGCCTCAACCCTGTTTTGCTTACCGATGCATCCTAAAAACATAGTGATCAACCGTTGAACAGAACGAGTGTATGAACTGTATGTTTATCTTAAGCGTATAAGTTTAAATTGCATGTAAATTGTCCACTTGAGAGGATCATCACCATTGTTCTGGTCATTGGGCCAGGATGTGTGCATTAATGCCATTAATTAACCAGCGCGTTTTAGGCACGATTTGGTGAAAATGCCTAGGCCAGGGTGTAGGCCGCTTGCTTGCGGCGCGGCAGCCCCATGGCGAGGCAGTGTACAACATTATTGACAACTAGAAGGCCGACAAAGTCAGCATACCCACGCCTCCCATTAGCCCTGTTCTACCCCTTCGTCGGCCTCAACCCTGTTTTGCTTACCGCAGGCTAACCAGCGCGTTTTAGGCACGATTTGGTGAAAATGCCTAGGCCAGGGTGTAGGCCGCTTGCTTGCGGCGCGGCAGCCCCATGGCGAGGCAGTGTACAAAATTATTGACAATAAAAACACCTGAATCATCCAAAAATGTAAGTTTCCAAAGTGCACCCTACTTCCGATTGCTCGAAAATTTGAGATTTCAACAAAGTTCACTGCGAAAATGCGGCAAAAAATGACTTACGGAGGTTGAAATTGGTCGAGTTTCTCGATTCAAAACACGAACCGGATCTATAATCATCGCAAGCATCTCTTGTGTATACTTCACATGCATATTACGTACGTGGTTCAATCAGCTGTTTGACCGCATTACATTTGGAAAAATAGTATATCCCTCCACCCTTGCAATAGCGAAGTTGCATTGCCCACAGCCAAACATCGCGCAAACTACGTGTACAAAAATATGGCCCATGCGCGCACGCCATGTAACGCCGAATGACGATGCCTAATTAAATACATACTCAAACTTCAAGGTTCCACAGAATTTGCAGGGGTCAACCAATCATCACCAAAATCTAATCGATTCTTCCATGTCACTATCCAAACATTCCCTGAAAATTTGGTGCAAATCCGTTCACCCGTTCTCTAGTTATCTTGTACACAAACAAAAAAAAAAACAAAAAAAAAAAACAAACAAACAAACAAACAAACAAACAAACAAACAAACAAACAAACAAACAAACAAACAAACATACGGAACCCTTTACATAACCCCCTGCCGATTTCATCGGCGTGGGTAATGAGACTGCACACTGTTTTACTTTTGTATAATCAATCCATTTTCCCCTATTTTCCTGATTCTAACCAGTCTAGATGTATTCAATATGTAAAAATGAACATCTGTTCATCTTCACATTAGTGTCGGGTCAATAATAATTATTAAATAAATAAATGTATTTTTCGGAAACTTACCAATTTCTTGGCGCTTCAAAGTTCAGATCAGCGTGTTGCAATTCAATTCCGTTCCGTATTAATTAACCCGGAATCGAAAGTACCGTACCATAACATATGGTACCGTGCGCGCGATCGCGATGCACACCTGGACTAAACTTGTTAGTTGCTGCTCGATTGGATTCAGCGAGGTTACCGTACCGCGCCTATAACGTGCAGATATTATTTAGGCACACACGTGCATTAAATACATACTCAAACTTCAAGGTTCCACAGAATTTGCAGGGGTCAACCAATCATCACCAAAATCTAATCGATTCTTCCATGTCACTATCCAAACATTCCCTGAAAATTTGGTGCAAATCCGTTCACCCGTTCTCTAGTTATCTTGTACACAAACAAACAAACAAAAAAAAAAAAAAAACAGACAAACAAACAAACAAACAAACAAACATACGGAACCCTTTACATAACCCCCTGCCGATTTCATCGGCGTGGGTAACTATAATATTTTACAAGACTTACTATGTCAAATATACTTCGCACAAAAAGTTCCCCAATCGAGGTTTGCGCATTAATAACTTTTCTATTAGGTTATTACCATTGAATTAGGTTATTACCATTGAAAGCGTGAATTCTCCCCTTTACATTGATATAACATTTGCTATGAGTATTTCATCATGGAATGTGCATTGCATCCAAATGTAGGGCAAAGTCAAAAGTGAAATGTTGCAAAATGCACTGATTCTGTCAACAAAGGGCCTTCCTTTTGTTTGAAGATTAAAATGTGGCTTGAATGCCTATTACGTTATTACCATTCATAAATTTGGTATCATTGGAAAGCGTGAATCCTCCTCTTTACATTGATATAACATTTGCTATGGATATTTTATCATGGAATGTGCATTACATCCGAATGTAGGGCAAAGTAAAAAATGAAATGTTGCAAAATGCACTGATTTTGTCAACAGTGTGCCTTCCTTTTGTTTGAAGATTAAAACGTGGCTTGAATGCATGACCACCAGTCCTCACCCCCATTCAAGCCAAGGAAGGCACTCTGTTGACAAAATCAGTGCATTTTGCAACATTTCACTTTTGACTTTGCCCTACATTTGGATGCAATGCACATTCCATGATAAAATATTCATAGCAAATGTTATATCAATGTAAAGAGGAAGATTCACGCTTTCTAATGATACAAAATGTATGAATGGTAATAGCGTAATAACAAAGTTATTAATGTGCAAACCTCGATTGCGGAACTTTTTGTGTGAGGTATAGATAGCAGTATATGAAATGACAAGCTGTGATCTATAACGCTTCCACTCATAATATATACTACACCCAACCGTAAGCAAACACGTATACATATACGTTATAATCAAATAATGATTGTTTGAAATCACCGATAATTTAGAATTATTTGTTAACGAATCGTGCTAATGAATATTATAGATGGGTTTTGTTTGAATGTGACATCTGGCGAGATCATTTAGATAGTAATGACTAGCAAGGGCGTACCTGGGCTGCAGAGGAGCGAGAATTTTGAAAACGGTTAATATTTTGGCAGAAGTGATCATTTTCGGGGAAAGGGCGCTGACATTCGGGCAAAAACATGTCATTTTCTGGCAAAAGTAGGTAATTACCCACGCCGATGAAATCGGCAGGGGGTTATGTAAAGGGTTCCGTATGTTTGTTTGTTTGTTTGTTTGTTTGTTTGTTTGTTTGTTTGTCTGTTTTTTTTTTTTTTTTTTTGTTTGTTTGTGTACAAGATAACTAGAGAACGGGTGAACGGATTTGCACCAAATTTTCAGGGAATGTTTGGATAGTGACATGGAAGAATCGATTAGATTTTGGTGATGATTGGTTGACCCCTGCAAATTCTGTGGAACCTTGAAGTTTGAGTATGTATTTAATGCACGTGTGTGCCTAAATAATATCTGCACGTTATAGGCGCGGTACGGTAACCTCGCTGAATCCAATCGAGCAGCAACTAACAAGTTTAGTCCAGGTGTGCATCGCGATCGCGCGCACGGTACCATATGTTATGGTACGGTACTTTCGATTCCGGGTTAATTAATACGGAACGGAATTGAATTGCAACACGCTGATCTGAACTTTGAAGCGCCAAGAAATTGGTAAGTTTCCGAAAAATACATTTATTTATTTAATAACTAGAAGGCCGACAAAGTCAGCATACCCACGCCTCCCATTAGCCCTGTTCTACCCCTTCGTCGGCCTCAACCCTGTTTTGCTTACCGATGCATCCTAAAAACATAGTGATCAACCGTTGAACAGAACGAGATCTGGCAACGTTGCTGAGAGTTGATGCACAGACGTACGTTGTATCGCATACAGCAGGCTAACCAGCGCGTTTTAGGCACGATTTGGTGAAAATGCCTAGGCCAGGGTGTAGGCCGCTTGCTTGCGGCGCGGCAGCCCCATGGCGAGGCAGTGTACAAAATTATTGACAATGAGACTGCACACTGTTTTACTTTTGTATAATCAATCCATTTTCCCCTATTTTCCTGATTCTAACCAGTCTAGATGTAAAAATGAACATCTGTTCATCTTCACATTAGTGTCGGGTCAATAATAATTATTAAATAAATAAATGTATTTTTCGGAAACTTACCAATTTCTTGGCGCTTCAAAGTTCAGATCAGCGTGTTGCAATTCAATTCCGTTCCGTATTAATTAACCCGGAATCGAAAGTACCGTACCATAACATATGGTACCGTGCGCGCGATCGCGATGCACACCTGGACTAAACTTGTTAGTTGCTGCTCGATTGGATTCAGCGAGGTTACCGTACCGCGCCTATAACGTGCAGATATTATTTAGGCACACACGTGCATTAAATACATACTCAAACTTCAAGGTTCCACAGAATTTGCAGGGGTCAACCAATCATCACCAAAATCTAATCGATTCTTCCATGTCACTATCCAAACATTCCCTGAAAATTTGGTGCAAATCCGTTCACCCGTTCTCTAGTTATCTTGTACACAAACAAACAAACAAACAAAAAAAAAAAAAAAAAAACAGACAAACAAACAAACATACGGAACCCTTTACATAACCCCCTGCCGATTTCATCGGCGTGGGTAATTATTATTGACCCGACACTAATGTGAAGATGAACAGATGTTCATTTTTACATATCATAAACAGGATCCTGGAATTATTTGATTGAATTTCGAAAATTGCGTCTGAATGTCCTTCCGTTACCGTGGAATTGCCCCACTGCAGTTCGCCAGTTGCAGTCGCAAAATAATAATTAATGGCATTAATGCACACATCCTGGCCCAATGACCAGAACAATGGTGATGATCCTCTCAAGTGGACAATTTACATGCAATTTAAACTTATACGCTTAAGATAAACATACAGTTCATACACTCGTTCTGTTCAACGGTTGATCACTATGTTTTTAGGATGCATCGGTAAGCAAAACAGGGTTGAGGCCGACGAAGGGGTAGAACAGGGCTAATGGGAGGCGTGGGTATGCTGACTTTGTCGGCCTTCTAGTTTGTTATATATTAGGGCAAAACTATTTAATTTTTCGAGCAGAATCATGCTGGCAAAATTATATTGTTTGGGGTCAGCTAAGAGGTGAAGACCATTTTATTTTGCTTGCTTGCAAGGGGAAATCGGGAAGGTATGTCAATGTATGTGGGCAAAAGACCTGAGCCTCCGGTTCACCGAGCCTCCTACTCCCCGGCAAAAATGTACCCGTTTGCCGATGATGACCTGCATCATTATGGGGTACTGGATAATACCAATTATCATGGTCATTGGTGATAATTATCTAAACATTAAACTTCACCATCATCTTGACCCATAAAACCTGAGGAGAAATGTAAAGAAATCATGAATAATTTGCTGCTCAATTAACTGGAGGCTTTTATATCCGATCAACGTTACCATCTGGGGAGATCATTAAAGGTATAATGACAAACAATAATGGATGGGATACATCAGTATACTCGTGCATCAAATTCAGACCTTCACCTTAATTATAATGTATTATCAAATAGGCGTAAGAAAGGGGGAGGAGGTTAATAGGGCTCTAGCTCCTGGGGAGGGGGTATAGGGCTCATGCTCCCGGCGGGGGAAGGGGGGCAGTCTAGGGGCTATGGTTCAAGAGAATGTGTAGAAAAGAGTAAGAGTTTTTAAAACGCTTGATATTTGGGCCAAAGGCATATAAAATGTTGCCAACAAATGCAATTTTCAGACAACAGGCAACTCAAGTAAGGGCAGAATTTTTCATTTTCGGGTAAAGAGCGCATGCAATTTGGGCAAGAGCATGTAATTTTCTAGCAAAAGTATGTAATGTTGATCTATTAGGGCAAAATCATTTCATTTTCGAGCAGAATCATGCAGGTAAAATTATATTGTTTTAATATCTTACCTTATCTAATGTATCAGCTATACTTCATGATTAATCATATAAAGTAAATATATTAATTATATCATAAACAACACAAAATATATCATAAACAACACAAAATATATCCTAAACAACACAAAATATATCCAAATAACACAAAAGGATGAAAAACGAAACACAAAATTAATGAGACAAGTCGCTCCATTATGACAGACACTCGTGTGTTGTTTTTGGTGTTGTTTTTGTTTCTTGCCTAACCCGTTTTCATCTGTATATACAATTTATATTGAAATTGCCAAATAGTTAAATGCGTATTATATTAGATTCCCGTTAGCAATGGGTTACATAATATTGTAGGTTGTTCGGAATCGTATATCAGATGCGCGGTGCCATATTTCGAAGGCCCTGCCCACGATGCGAAATACACGCTGGCTCTCAGTGTTCTGCAGTGCACACAAATTAGCATATAGTTTTGAATGTTGGGACAGCCATCTTAACACACGTAAGACTATCTTCTATTTGACAAAGCATTTACCATTCGTTGCCTCCCACGGGATTCCCGTTTTCAAAACGATCGGGAAAATGCGGAAAATTGATCATCATATTATCCAACATGATGAATGAATATACAAAGGGCCGAGGTCAAACCAAAATGTACATGTAGTAGGTCCCTTTGAAGATGCCATCGAAAGATACGTACTTACATGGCTGAGATGTGTCCAGTTTGGGAAAACAACTGAATGCCCTTGTTTGGCATCCAATATATAAGCACTATTACATGGAATACATGAGTGTGTTGTATTTCATTGGTATCGAAATAATATAGCTGTTCCACTTCATCATGAGGAGTTATAGCTGATAACAAATAACATGTTTAAATTCCTAACTCCTGTACAGATATTAAAACTGAGTCGTACTGAATTTCGGCATGGGGAAAATTCGGGGGTTTTCGGTCAATACTTTCAAATAAAAATATATAATATTTCACAATATTTAAACAGATATGACAGTATACTACATTGTTGTTGTTTCTTCAAGCTACCTTGGGATTTTAAATAAATTCGGGAGAAAATGTTTAAATACATATTTGTGTCGTTCTGCAAAGGAATGAGTTTTAAGTCGCAGTGGGTCTTTAGAACATGCATCCTCAAATTCATTAAAAAAATTGCCTCCGGCAGAAAATTGCAACTTTACAGAAATCGATACTTACATAATTATTTCGGGTTCAAAATTGTACATTATCATTCCATTGGATATTCAGGCATTAAATACAATGGCGTTGTAAGGAAAGGGGAAGGGAATATAATTGTACATAATGGGTCATAATGGGTAAATTATTTGTAATTTATCACTGGTGATATCTACCGGAGATCTAATCATGGTTTGGTGGATTACTCTAAATTGGCAAAAGCAAACTTCCGACACTACTAACTGGACTGTCAATATGTATTACAAAACATAATTAAATTACACACGTTCATTCATTTCTGCAAGCTTGAGCATGTGCGATACTTCGAACAGCTGAACATTGCTGTCTGTTTTGTGTCATCAGTTGAAATAACTCAGAAGATGAAACAAGTACCGTATTGACATTGTGTCCTTTAACATTCCTGCCATTTATCAGAAATTGTATTTTCTATGATTTTTGAAATAATAACTAACGCGTTTCGACATTAATAGCTATGCCTAAAATTGCAAAATGGAAATGGGATTATCGTGACAAATTGCGTAGACGAAAACGCTGTCATGTTGTGTTAGTTTCCAATTATTTCACGCAAAATGAAGAAACCGAGACAGTATCCACCAAGATTGGTCGAGAGGAGGAAAATCAAGAAACAAATATCCTAGCCCCAGATTCTTCATCGCTTTAATCAACATTTTAATTGTAAAAATGTAGAGCTATAGCGTTAAATAATTAAATACATGTACATTGATCAATATTAAGTCACAGACACTTCCCCGCCCTACAGATTCCTCACATTTATATTGAAAGAATTTAGAGCTAGCGTGAATTAATTAAATACATTGATCAATATTAAGTCACAGACACTTCCCCGCCCCAGATCCCACACATTTATATTGAAATAATTTAGAGTTAGCGTGAATTAATTAAACACATCTATCAGTATTAGCATTGATTAGCGGCAGACACGTACCCCGCCCTAGTTCCTTGGTCACGTTTATCCGCATTTTAACTGGACAAAATGCGCATGTTGAATGCAATTTCTGTTCATCGATTTCCGACCAAGTCGTCGTGATAATCATAGACCTATGTAGTAGGTCTATGTGATGATGAAACACAGTTGTGCTGGTTATTACATAACTAAGAGGGTACGGGGGCAAATGCTGTAAAATATAGCCCCCTCCCTGCCCTTCCCCTCCCCTCGGGAAAGAGCTAAATATATACATCTTCCATGGGGATTCTTTTTACTGCCCCATTGTACATGAATGTATGCCCCCCCCCCCCCGCCCCCCTTGTAAGCCGTTTGTGTTTGTCAGTGTCTACGCCACTCAATTATGCAAGCAGATTCCTTGAAAATTAGACCAGCTTATCAGTAGAAGGGGGACATTGGCAAATGTTGCACGGTGGCGATAATTGGAAATGTTATCGAGATATTCGTCTCATGTTGGTTCTGAATATTTGTAGGGAACCAAATTGAATTTAAATGTTGCTTGTAAGTATCGGTTTCCATGGTGGTGTATATAATACGCGTGGTTTGCGGTTGCACCATGCACCATGTGAGAGGGGAGGATTGGTGAGTCCTGAAAAGGACTGATTTTATTCTTTCTAGGATAGTCATAAAAAGGACTGTGGTAGTCCTTGAAAGGACTCATGAATAAAAGGAATCGAATTCCTTTTATTCTCTGGTGGCTGGTGGCATCCATTTTCAAAACCATTGCCTAAACAAATCCATTCCATTTCCCGCCTCATGAATAAAAGGAATCGAATTCTTATATCACTTGGCAGCTTGGTGAATATTTATAACTTGTCCAGGTAGAATTCGTTACCTGTGTCATGTTTACTGTTTGTAGAAAGAATACCAACCGTCCTTTTCAGGACTACACCAACAGTCCTTTCTAGGACTACCAACAGTCCTTTCTAGGACTACCAACAGTCCTTTCTAGGACTATCCTAAAAAGAATGCAATCAGTCCTTTTCAGGACTCACCAATCCTCCCCTCTCACATGGTGCAACCGCAAACCACGCGTATCAAATTGAATTTGGAAGTAACCAAATTTGTAGGGAATACAATTAAGTGACGTGGTTTTAGTTAATTTACGCATATATTTGTCATAGCTAATTTCGGCATATATTTGTCATAGCTAATTTCGAGTAAAGTCAAAGCAGTACTGGCAACATACTGCTCATGGCGCATATCACTGCTCTTGCGGCGGCGCTATCAGGGGATCATACGGTATAAGCACAGAAATACAATATAAAAATCACAGTTCAAGACAGTCTAAACTAGACTATCATGACTATGTAGACTTTGATAATGTTCTGTTCAAACTAAATTTTAGTAGCTAAAACCTGTAAGATATCATTAAAATGTAATAGTTATAATTAAATGATACTTGAATGGTAGAAAAACATATACCTAAACGTCTAAGTTTCCGGGATTTTCATGCAAAAAAGCAGCCGTTTACCAAACAGAGCGCCCTCGAGACATCTGAAAGTTTCAATCTTTTTTCTAGCAACAAAAAATGTGAATGTGAAGTTTGGTTAAAATAATTATTCAATAGAGAGATCATCAAAACAAAATAAAGCCTCTTCGCTATATTTTCAGAAATGAGTAGGATTTCTAAATATTGGATGAATGTTGGGCCCCGACATTTATTCCAATCCGATATATTTATGGATATTTCAGCAGTTTCTGAGCCGATTTTGGTTAAACAAATTTATTTTACCTTTACAATTGTGTTTTTTTTCTTCAAATGGTTAACTTAGTTGTTCATGATCTCACCAAAAAATGTCTTAAAGCGCCCTCGAAACCAAAATTTGTGCTATCCCTTTAACAAACGCCTCATCTATAACCAAACAACTAGCAACTAAAGTAAAATATCCCAGCGATATTTCGATTTCGTCCTTTTGGGAGTAGGTGACCTATTATAATCTAATTAAAACCTGATAAAAATGTAACGTGATGTTTATTTTACACACACACACAATTGGCTTAATCACTACCGACGTTTATCTGCATGGGTAGCATTGATTAAGTACTAACTTAACCCAAGTTGGCAACTAATCATCTAAAATCACATATCACAATAGACTTTAAATGGAACTAAGCTAGCGCTGTTTTCTTTTTGTATGCATCATGGGTCTTGTGCCATATAATGTGCATTCCTTTTACTTTAGCCAATGCCAAACACCGCTGGTGGCATCCATTTTCAAAACCGTTGCCTAAACAAATCCATTTCATTTCCCGCCTCATGAATAAAAGGAATCGAATTCTTATATCACTTGGTGAATATTTATAACTTGTCCAGGTAGAATTCGTTACCTGTGTCATGTCTACCGGTCGTATTGCTACAGATTGGAGAACATGGGGCAGTGGACACGACGTTAACCCAGGACCAGTCCTATGCCCACTGATCCCCACTGATCTTAACTGTCATGGACCCCGTTGCAATGAATTCGAATTCAGATCATTTGTTCTAAATGCGCAAAACTGATTGGTTGAAACGCGCAAATTTTCTGACTTACGATTAATTGTAACTTACAATCGGTTGTTAACTCTTTCTGCAACGGGGCCCAAGATGCACCTGAAATGAATATTGGACTTACTGGTTAGTAAACCAACAACCCAAATGTTTCATAGAGCAATTTAGTTTAGAGTAGCCCATTGTTAAACCAAGTGTTTAGTAAGTAATATCCCATCATGTAGCTATTAGGTAAGTTGTCTCCCAGGGAGACTTTCAAAAGTCACATATTTCAATCATAAACGTGATAAATATCTTTGTAACGAGAGAGAACTTCGGAAACTGAAACCTGCCCCATGCTTCTATTGGTAATACCGTTACAACAAACATAGGCGCCGGAAGTGGGGGGGGGGGGGGGGGGCAGGGGGCGGCAAAACGTGTTTTTGCCCCCCCCCCCCCCCCCCCCCAAGAAGCCCTTCCCCCCCCCAAAAAAAAAAATAAAAAAAGACAACAACAAACAAACAAACAAACAAACAAATTGAAAAAAAGAAGAGTGGGAAAGAAAAATAAAATGTAGGAGCTAAGACTTGTTAATTCTAACGTTCAAAAACTAATTTTTCGCTGCGTTGGGTGCGTAGCCTTCTCACCCCCAAAAATCTCGAGTCCACTTTTTAGTGGTCTCGACCGCGGCCGCGAAAGAAATTTGGTGACGCGACCCCCCTCCCCCCCCCCCCCCCCCCCCCCCCAATCCAAAACTGATTTCGGCGCCACTGACAACAAAGTAAGTGAGAACCGCTAGAGTTTGAAGTACGTTTTGTCCATCATGGGCAATGTTACTAGTTCCCTTTCATTGTCCTAGGTCGGCGTTGAGTCCATGTCCCCGATACATAGCCAAGATTGATCTCCCGAATAGAATCTGGGCCCCGATCTATCAGGACTACCCTACATGATAGCCGGGACGGACCCGGGTCTCCTCGGGGGACTTGTGGCCTACCTTGCGGAGGTAATCCGATTGCAGCTAGACATCTATCACCGTCGGCATCAGTGATTGATTCCACCCGACTCAGATGGAGGTTGACTTCTCCATGGCAGCGTCAACACTAATATTCCGATAGTTGGGGTTATACTTATATTCCAAGACTACTCTCTTCAATATTATTCTAGGATTTATTTCTCTTTTATACTCCAAAGGATTTATTTTGTATCCAAGCCGACCGAACTTGAATGAGTGACAATAGCCATATAGCTTTTGGATTTATATACTAATGATAGTAATAATAAATTCAATTTATATAGCGCATTTGGTGAGCTGTACATTCTCTATGCGCTTTAAATAATTACAAATTTACACAATACAAACATACAAAACAACAGAAATCAATATAAGACACTTTTATACAAAGATAAATAACACAAAAATAACTGTATTCAAGGCTTGCTTAAATGGATTAATTGAGGGTACTTGTCGAATTTCAAGTGGTAGTGCGGGGGCTGAAATTGAGAAGGGCCGATTACCGTAAGCATGGTAACCAACCAACCAACCCACCAACCCACCAACCCACCAACCGACCAACCCACCAACCCACCAACCCACCGACCCACCGACCCACCGACCCACCCACCCACCCACCAACCCACCAACCGACCGACCAACCAACCAATTTAACCAACCAACTACGAAACAAACTTATTTGGAATGTAAACCGGTCATTGTGGTACAGACTATACGGGATACAGTAGATTCGAATCTCAACTGGGTCATTCCAACGACCCAAATCAGGCGCACGTCATGATAGGCAGCTAAAACACGTACATGTCAATGCAGCATTTACTCAGCCGTGGGTAGACTTGGGTGCATGCTGTATATTTTTCGTTATTGCGCCTTTATGTTTTTTGTATTGATTTAAATAATGGATTTGGGGACGCCATGATCTCGTCAATGTCCCATTTCACATTTAAAACCAAGAATGGGAAGACGTCATTTTCTGATTGAACGCACACTGTCTTAAATTGTTGGAAGTTAACTTTCTTTCGGGAATCCCTAGATTTGCCACCAAGTCTAGTGATAAGTGTGGTCACGAGTATTGCTCCGCTTTCTGACCAGTGATCATGCCAGTATCCCAGGCGAGTACGATAACCGATTCGAATAAGAAGGTGACAGCGGAAGCCATCTTTTCCGATTGGATGTACAAAATAAAACAAAAAACAACAGCAACCGAAGAGCAAAGAGGTGCGAAAGTAATCTGTTATTTTAACAGAGTTTATTTAAAGTGTCAATTCAACGTATAATGTACCTTTCGCAGCCTTCGGGAAATGGCTATTTCCTGTATATATTTCAGTTCATCATCATAGACAGTATCCAGTTTCCGATATTATTTTCTACATTATCTTTTTTTCTTCAAATCTTTGCTCCAATTGTTCGTTTCTAACTGTTATATATCTACTCCGATAATGTCGTCATAACGAATTCTCTGGTGTACAATATCTGATATAATAAGGTTGCTGTTAATTAGGTCTAGGTCACAAAAGCCATTATTGTGGCGCCTCCGCGACACCACGGGGGCTTATTCGATGCCGACAAAATTAGGCTTGTACGTTCAACCAAAATCGATTGGAGCTTCTCTTGTACGTTGTTGTTTTCGCGCATAGGCGTAGTAGCAAAGACGCTTAATGGAAAGACCGACCACTGTACAATTATCCTGTACAAAGTGAATGGGCAGAGCGCGATGTACAAAATTATCACGCACTTTGATACGCAGGCTTTTCATTATGACGTCACAATAACAATGTTTACTTCGCCTGACTAAAAATAACTTCAAGAACACGTGATAAAGTTTGATGACCCCAAATTTGCATATCGCGCGTGAAATTTGTTTTGCGCACTTGGATGCGCGTACAATAATAAAGAATTAAATAAAGACAGTGCGCGGACTGAGCGCGCGTTAACATTAAAATACGCGAGTAGCCATTGCCATTTTTTCTCTACACGGTAAGATCTTTAAATTTCAAAAAATATATTTCTCACAGCTATAATTCTAAACGCAAAAACGCGATCGACAATAATTTTTAAATATTTTTAACTAAACAAAGACAAAATTAAATAAGCAAAACAATGTGTCCCCTAGGTGTACCCAACTTGGAGATAAGCTGATGTTCAATCGTCATACTAGCCTGAATTTGCCGAGTTTAAGTAAGTACGTTTTGATCCTTATTTTTGTTTAAATTAATACTAACAAAGGGAACATTTGTTCAAAAAAAGCTCATCGACAATAATTTTAAAATGTTTTTTAATTAATTGAAATAAACAAGATTCAGTACTGTACCCAAACCTCTGGGTGTACCCAACTTTCTCTTTAGCTCGATTTGAATCTTCATTCTGTTTGAAGGGACATCGCTGCGCGACCGCCAGTGAGCTGTCTTGTAATTCTACAGTCTTTGGTAGTAGGCTGGGGGCTGCAGCCGTCGGGAGCTTTGAAAACGGCCATATTCGGGCATAAGGCATCTCGAATTCGGGCAAATCCACGTCATATTCGGGCAAACTCAAGTCAGATTCGGGCAAACTTAATCCGATTCGGGCAAACTCATGTTACATTCGGGCAAAGTCATGTCATTTCAGAGCAATAATTTCGGGCAACACTGTGTTATTTTCGGAATAAACCATCAAAAACATATAATTTTCTGCCATCAAAGAGGCGAAGACGTTTTTTTGTTGTTGCTTGTCAGATGAAAAATGGGAAAGATAATTATTCGGGCAAAAGTCTTCAGCCCCCCCCCCCCCCCCCCCCCCCCCTGGCCACCCCCCGAGAAAAATGTTCCTCTACGCCCATGGTTTGGCGTATGGTAAAAATGGGTTTTTATTTTTCAAATGTCTCCCTGTTCATGGTGATATTTATGATTGAATGAAAAAGCGTTCCGGAACGTTTTTCGACTGTATTCAAATTCAATGGATAGTATAGGTAATAAAATGTGACATTAAAGGGAGCGGTATTTTCCGAAGTGCCCCCAAAAATTAATTGTAACTGATTTGGTTGATTTCAATTCCATATGAAAGATCATTAAAAAAAAAACATGGGAAAAAATAATAATTCCCATTCAAATGCTCTCATTGTTGTGAAATTTGCTTTCAAAATATAATATAAATGGTGATTGACGTCCGGCTATCACTTTTAGAGAATGCTAGCGCGAAGCGCTAGCGTTCTAGGTCCTCCTATGCTTACCGCGCATGTACAATGTGTATCGCAAGCGCCGTTCGCCGTTCGCATCGGCCGGCGGCCATCGCGTCTTTCATTCAAAATCTGTTCGGAGTCGCGCTAACACACGGAGAGAAGTCAAGGAGGCGCATAAATCACTGATTTTTAGCGGAATGGAGGGAAAAACCATACTTTTAATCCAACCAATAGTTGGATCACATATTGGAGAATGAATCGGTGGTAAGTACCGTATCATATGTATAATTTTAAGCACAATTAGCGTGCAAAAACAATATTCAAAACCTAGAACGCTATAGCGCTTCGCGCTGGCGTACACTAGGAGTTAATTTGACTCTTGAGTTGTAACGGCTCTTTTTGAATGATAACAGGGGTTTTACTTTGTCGTTTGTAATTGTGTATACTTTTCGAGCATGGTGGAGTTATAACTATTAGTTTATACCGTAATGGTACAGGTTTTGGTTACTAAAGTTAAGTTTGACCAATACTCAACTATCCCTTTAACTATCACCTTGTACTAGAAAAAACAGTGTTCTTTTTCAACGAACCTATAACACATAACTCAGAAGAACATTACAATGAAATTATTTTGTATAATTATGATGAAAGTCTCAAATATCACTTTCGTAAAAACGTCATGAAATAAATGGATGTATGCGTGTAATAGATGACTAGTGACCAAGCGCCACTCCACGACGCCGTGCGTGCGTGCATATGATCCAGTATACAGTAACCGATTGCGCTCTGATTCTTTTCGATGTGCATTTCATCGCATTATTATACGTCGCTCACAGTGCGTACAAACATATGCATGATTGACTCCTCGAATAGTGTTCCCGTGATTGAGATTTAGTGCGCAATGTGGATTAAGACGCCACATACAATTGAGATATATCACTAGTGGCTGAGCGTGACGCCGTGCGTGCGCGCATATGATCCTGTATTTACATTAATCACTCCGGCCGCGTCGCTGTGCATGCGCGCAAATGATCAGTGTATGTGGTATATATACAGTAATCGCTTGCGCTCTGAGTCTTTTCGATGAGCGTATCATCGCCATCGAGTTATATATAACTACAGTTCTATGTTTATCGCAGACACTATTATCGCTCACAGTGAGTACAAACATATGCGTGAATGACTCATCGAACAGTTTTCCCATGATGGGGATCTAGAGCGCACTAATGGATTCAGATACCATAGAGAGAGATTGGAGATAATTTAGATATCGAGCATTGTCTCGCTTTTATAGCGAGTCACTTGAGTGCATAGATGGCGCCAAACACAATATTGAAGCGGTCGGGGAGTTTACCCAGCATGCCCTGAAGGGTATTTTATCTTGATGTTCTACGACACGCTATGGCGTACGTGTACATACGTGGTTTATGGATTTCTTTAATGAATAACGAGACAAACGACTGAGTGAATGGAATTAACATCATTGTTTTTAATTATGTATGTCTAAATTTTATTTTTAAATTTCATCACCAGACTTAGCTGAGAGGAAACATGGAGCACCCCCACCCCCCCCCCCCCCCTCCCCCCAATAAAAAAGAGGGAAAATCATAAAATAGGAATACATACATGTGTTTAATAGACATAATTGTATTTTATAACCAGGTACGCCGATTAATGTCGATTAGAACAATCCTATATCAATTCGTTCAAACTGAGTTGCTTTAACTAGCTTTTGGAAGTTTCGTATCCGTCGCTTTATTGACCCAATAGCTAATTTCATTGCCATCATGTATAATGTTTCTTTCAACAACTAATAATCAACGATTCAAGATTTGTTTGTTTTACAGTTTTACTTGAAATGAAAATCTGTATAATACGAATACGAATGACATATTGAAGTTTTCTAGAACGAGTTTAACAATATTATTGTCCGTCTGTCCTAGAAACATTGATTGATTAAATCAATGATACCCTCGCATCACTTTCATACCACCTGCCTGTTAGTTGAGGCACTCATTCTAATTTTGCGTTATTTATCGTTTGTTTTTCGAGTCGGTTTCAAGGCGCTCTATATATTCCATTGTATTTTACTGTCACACTAAACTCTCTTTTTATGGTTTTTCTTATAATATTTGTGTGTTTTTTAAAATCGATTTTCATAACTAAGGAAATTATACAAACCATTATGTCAGTTTGTTCTTTTATAATTATTTTAAGATAAATATGTTATCCTTAAATGTCAATGTTTGCTTGTAACCTGAGTTGAGACGTTTAAATGTCAACTATACTAAAAGCAAGGGGTATATAATAGGCCTACTCATAAACTAGTTCTACTTAGAGCGTTTTCACACTGGTAATTGCAATCATGATTGGAGGTATGTTTACAATCACGGTGATTCTGTTGCCTTGATTTCACACTACGAAAAAAAACTGTGATTACAATCACAGTTTCTGGAGACATACCTGTCAATCAAACAAGGAGAACACTAGTACTACACTGCATGACTGCATTCGAAGCGAAGAGCGCCCCGTTTATTGGTGGAAGTGCATGTAAGGTCACGTAAGCTCCGCCTCCTAAATCATGTTTTGGAGGTCAAGCCGTTCACACTACCGATTCGCACTGTGATTTGAGTGAATCATGATTTGAAAACACCTCTGGACCATGATTTGAGTTCCGCGATTCGTGATTCCAATTGGTGTTCACACCGTCAAAAATACCGTGATTGGAGTGAAAAATAACTCAAATTATGATTGAAATCACGCATTTTCGCCAATGTGAAAAGGCTCTTAGACAAACTAAACGTAGACAGTAAGACAGATGTTCGATTGTTAGGTAATAGCATGGATCGATCCATGGTAATAGGGTAGTCCTACTGCACCGTTTCTCGTTCCCGTTTCATATCCGTTTGACATCCGGAAGTTACTATAGCAGATACTGGTAGATAACGAAAATATGTGGCGGACCAAATTCGGAATGAACGAGTACTAGCCGTAGGATGTTTTTAATTCGGCTCCGTTTCGCATGAAACGAAACGTCATGGACGTGGAACTTCAAAATGTTGCTAGATCTGTAGATACTGACCGCTTCTCTACATTTTGGTCGGATAGGAAACGGAGGGAGAAACGGTGCAGTGGCAGAAGACTTCATACTACTTTTGCTTCTATTTTGCTACTGTCTCGTCACTTTCATTCCTTCCGTCAATTTGATGTTTGTTTAACAACCCTAACCCTACCCCACTACGCTTTATATGGGCGCCTCATATTTAGGTTAACACCACTTAATAGCAAACTCCATTTCCGATTATCATGATTATTGGGGAACAGTAACATAATACAATACATTTGAGATGTATTTTGTTTAACGTCCTTTTAGCAGAAAAAAAAACATGCTTTATGTTCCCATTATGAATGTAGGTTAAAACCCATTGATTACGGGAACTGGGTGGGCTATGTACAAAGTCTATGGAGATTTCAGAATCTCGTAGTGAACGGGTGGCTTTACATGTCTGATAATTACGTTGTGATTATCGGAACTGGTGATAATGTTTAGTTACAACAAATATTAATCTGTGCATTTGTCATTTTTTATTTTTTGTAGGGTGATTAATCGAAATTAATTTTAAAATCGATATTCACTTGAGAAAAAAACACGTGAAATTATACCAGTCCTTTCATTTGTTTTTGTTTGAATAAACTAAATTCATCGTTATATTTATACATGTTATATATCTATATTGTCGACGTGTAAAGTGGACCTTGAACATGATTTTATTTTGTGGGAAATTTCGGGGTTAGGGTTAAGCTTTACAAAATAGTATCAGTTCATAAACAAGAACAAAATATGTGTGTCCTTCTCTTCTCGACATTTCGAAATGCCAAATCTGAATTCTCTTTCATTATGAGGTTTTTTAACTAATTGCAAACTTGCCCTCCCCCCCCAAAAAAAAACATTAATAAATAAAATAAGGAACGGAGACACTAACATATTTTGGAGAAAAAAATCACCCTTGCTCCGAATTCCGTACTCCAAAGTGATTTACAAGCATTCGCGTAATGGATTTTAGTATGTCAACTGAATAATGCGATGTGATTCTTGTCCAAATTCGTTTAAAGTCAAGGCCTTCTTCTTTACGCGACCGCAACTATTTATTGTTGAGTAGTTCCTAAATAGATATGAATATGTACAGGAGGCCTTACATAATATACGTGAGCAACAAGTCGTGTGTTAGCGCATCCCCTGCGGTACAAGCTTCACGATCAAACTATAATGTCACTATGTCAGCGACCCTACAATAGAAACGATCAATTTATTTTGTTTTCTTCATTACCCAGTTATTGCGATTGATTTTCCAGACGATTTCTTTTTTACATTTTGATGTCTTGTCTTATTAATACCATTATTTGTCCTATTTTGTTATTTTGTTGTGAAGCAGTATACTGTTGGACAAGTCAGGCTGCAGGTGTTTAAAAAAAAAAGGAAATGGGTTATTCACCTGCGGTGCGACATCGTATAGTCGCCGTATACGCTTGACATGGATAATCGAATCATCATCGGCGTTTTAGATTTTACCCTGTGATATTTTAGTCCATAGGTTAAATTTACCACAATCTTTGTGCATTATACATAAGACCATGACTAAATGTAGCTCATAGACTAAAGCAATGAAGCCAAATGAATATTTTAGTCAAGGATGTTGTTGTTGTTATAGTTTTAATGGCAATTAAATTAACCGTACGATATTTTAGTCAAGGATGTTGTTGTTGTTATAGTTTAATGGCAATCAGTCAGTCAAAGGTGACTATTGTTGCCATCGGATTTTAATTCACTATCCTATATTATACAGTAGACCAACGATTAGACCATTCAGTCATGCATGGACTTAACAAATGGCGGCAACTTACGCAAATTAATTAACCAAGAGTTAAATTTAACCATGCGATATTTTAGTCAAACATAGATTTCAATTCACACTATACTATTTTGTACATCAACGTAGTCCTTTTCCATTTTGCCATTGGACTGAAAAAATGGCGGCAAATAACGCGAATTAACCAGAAACTCAACCGTTATTGTCGTATTGAGGATTCGGGTCAGAGTGATTTCCAAAGGATACGACTTTAGTCCGGACGTGACCCCCCATAAGCGTAACCAGAATTTTTTTCAAGGGGGGAGTGTGTATTATGTCGGGAAAAAATGTCCCCGGCCGAAACTACTGGTTTGAGAGATGGTGCAAGCGGGTGGTGGGGTGGGGGGGTGTGTCCGTCGCCAACAATTTTCGAGGCCGAGACACCTGGTTGAGAGTGGTGTAAACAGGGGGGTAAGGGTGGGGGGGTGTCCGTCGCCAACAAATTTCGAGGCCGAGACCAAGACCACTGGTGAGAGTCGTGTAAGCGGAGGGGAGGGGGGGGGGAGGGGGGGGGGGGGGTGTCGCAAAACAAAATGTTCAAGACCGAGGCCGAGTCCATTGGTTACGTTGTGTCCTCGGGGGGGGGCGAGATCATTGGGTATGATTGTCGAGACAAAAATAAAGTGGGCTCGAGACCCGTTTAAAACTGGTAAAGGGGTTTGAACACCCCCCTTTAGGCCCCAGAACAGTACTTTTTCGTCAAAAAAGGGGGTGTTTGAACCCCAAAACAACCCCCTGGGTACGCCCTATAGTGACCCCATTTTACATTCAGGAACGCTTCCCGTCTTCTCCTCTTATCCAGGCAGTTAATTTAGATTTTATTTTTTATCGATGTTCGCCTCAAAACATTCGAATGATTGGCATCGGCGAGCTAGGTCATGGTGGATAGAAAATAGGATGAGCGGTCATTGTAATACTTTATGTTAAATTGAATAAAGGGAACAGATCACCGAAAAGATCACGTATGATAAATATCAACAAAATGGTATGTGTGATGTCAGTGTAATCAAGTAACAAACATAGTCAGGGCCCGTAGGTAAGGGGAGTGTGCTGGGTGTGGACGCACCCCCCCCCCCCCCCCCCCTCCACCAAATACAGAAAGGTCCAGTTTTTTATTGGTCTCGGTCCCGGTCCACGATCGGTCTTTGTCGCGACGATCACCCCCCCCCCCCCCCCCCCCCCCACCCGCTTACACGAATCAACACAGTGGTCTCTGTCTCGGTCACGATCGTTCCCCCCCCCCCTTGAAAAATCCTGGCTACGGGCCTAAAGTATACGACTTGAATTCGGATGCGACCCCCATTTAACACTCAGACACTCACGTCCTTGCCTCTCATCCAGGCAATCAAGTTCGATTTTTATCGATGTTCGCCTCAAAACATTCGAATTATTGGCATCGGCAAGGTCATTATGGGTAGAAAATAGGATGACGGTCATACATGAATAGCACAGAATACTTTATGTTAACCCAAGGACTAACGGGAACCGGGTGGGTTGCGTACAAAGTATATGGAGATTTCAGAATCTCGTAGTGAATAAAAAGGATCAAATCATCTGAACGATCACCGTATGATCATTATCAACGGCAAGGCATGTGTGGAGTCAGCGCAATCAACTAGCAACCATCGTATAATGTTAATTGGGGCATCGGTCACGAGAGTTTTATTGCATATAATTATATTCTATTCGTGAGAAGACTGAGAGACACGAGTTTAAAGGGGTAGTTCAGTTTTGGTATAGAGGGCGCTGCCACGAAATAAATTTTTTGTGAGATAATGACAAACTGAGTGTAAAATTTGAAAGAGCATACCATTTTAATGACAGAATAAACTGTATTCGATCAAAATCGCTTCAGAAACGGCTGAAATATCAATAAATATATCCGATCGGAATAAATCTGGGCCCAGATTTATTCGATGATTTTTTTTTTTTTTTTTTTAATGGCTTACACTTTTTCAAAAATATACAAAAGAGGGTTTTTAAATAGTTGTTGATGATCTCTCTATTTATTCATTATTTCAATAAAACTTCACATGCATAATTTTGTATGAAAAATGGTTGAAACAATGCTTTTTAGAGAGCGACCTATTGTGTTTTAATGGCTCTTTTTTTAAATGATAACAGGCTTTTTACTTAGTCGCTTGTAATTTTCTATACCCTTTCGAGCCATGGTTGAGTTATAACTATTAGTTTGTAATGTATTGTGCAGGTTTTGGTTACTAAAGCTCAGCCTTACCAAAACTGTACTATCCCTTTAATAATGTCTAATGGGGTGGAAGGAAAATGCCCCTTCTTGCCCCACTATCCCATTCTATACCGTGTGGCTACGATCTTAAAGGGATCTAGTAACTTTGTTGACATGTGCAAAAAGCGATGAGTGGTTGATACAATGCATGTTGTTGTTATATGATATGTCCACTGGGTGTTGTGTGAACATTTCAAGTTATTAAAATGGACTTTATATGGCCGAGTAATGAGCAAAAATGCAAAGTGACATTCACTAAAAACTCATTGCACCCACTTTGTACACGGTTCTGACAATCCATTGGATATTTTGACATCCGAACACTTCAATCGTAAATATCTTTTTAACGAAAGGGAAATTTGAAAAAACCGAAACCTGTACCATGCTTTTTTTGTTAATAAGAATACAACAAAAGTCTGAGGAAACCGCTAGAATTTTAATTGGATTTTGAGGATTTGGACGATGTTACTAAGTCCCTTTAAAGGATACTACAATACAATAGTGGTCGTCTGGTAATTTACAAATAATGAGGACTATTTGTTTTTATTTAAAAAACTTCGGTATACTTTCAAAGGGGACCTTCATACATAATATATCTCTCTATCAGGCCATAGTTCATTCAGACGTTGGACAAAGCCATTTCCATTCTCTTCTATCTCTAGCTATCCTGGGCCACGTGGCCGTTCCCATGTATGATGTTATTTCATCTCTCTCCATCTTTTGTTCTGCCTTCCTCTCTTCTCTCTTTCCCTTCCTTGGTTGCCATTCTGTTAAATGATATGTCCATCTATTATCCTAGAGTCTTGCCGCATGCCCAGCCCATCTCCATTTTGATTCCCTTACTGTCTCCATAATGTCTTTAATCTTTGTTTTCTGTCTTATGACTTTGTGATTGATTTTGTCTCTCAAGGATAAATGCAACATTTTTCTCCCCATAGCTCGTTGAGTTGTCACAAGCTAATTCTGTTCTAGCTCTTTTGTCAAGGACCACGTTTCTGATCCATAAGTCATGGTTGTCCATAACATATAATATATTATATAATATTCAAACAGCAGTAGCGAACATCAACCAGCAACGTGTGCGATCAACTCTGCCGGGTGCGTTCATCACTTTTTTGTTTCCTTTCCATCTGCACGTCTCCTTCAAATCTAATTCACTTCCTCCTCCTCTTTCTCCTTCTCCTCATCCGCCGTTTTCTCCAGTCTCCTTTCCTCCACATTTTCCTACATCGATTCTTCTTGCCCCGTCCCCTCCCATCCACCACCAAAAAGTGCATATGTATTATCTTACAAAAACGATAGATTGCTGGCTCCTAAACAGAGTTGAAAAAAATCGAGAGCCGGGAAAACTCAAGAACTTAATGGAATCTTTTATTTATTAGTACACTTGTAGGATTCAATCGTCTACCCTATACACAATCATTATCCTCTTAGGGTCCCTCCTAGTAAATATGTCACATATGCAGTCAACTCTGCCTGTTTGGGTCTGGGGGGGGGGGGGGGGAGCGGGACGGTGGGGGTGTAAGGATGGAGGGGCTGATATGGCGACAGACGTTCCCTGGATGTGGCAGCAATAATATAATAGTTCCAATACTAAGGCCAATAACAAAATTGTGTTGGATTGGAGTAACGGGCAAACCAAACAGTTAGGGTTGGTAGGTAGTTGTTTTTTTAGTTTTTTAGTTTTTTAGTTTTTTTTGTTTTGTTTTTAATAAAAAATAAAAAAATACAGAAAAAACCTTTAGGGTCGGGCGGGTTAACGCACAATCCAACCATTTATTTTTTCATGGCCTATTATCGAGTTGTTTGGTATAACGATATTCAACCGAGAATGAGTATTAGCGCGTTAATCAATACGTTTCTATAAATTATTTATATTAACTTATATAAATATATTTGTTTCTCACGGGGCGTGGGGGGGGGGGGGGGGGGGGGGAAAGAGAGTGAGAGCAGAATCTCGACATATAGAAATCCCCCCCCCCACCACTCCACCCCTACGCCCCGCACTAAGCTATACCACTGAATCTTCTCGTGAAATGTTTGCTCATGTATTAAAACTTGTTGGCTATGCATATTGTACATGAAACTCCATCTTCTACTTGTTTGTAGTTGTGAGGGGTAAATTACTAGTGTGTATACAGTGGCTTTGACAGGGGGAATGGTTGCGATTTGTTGACACGTTGTGCCTCTGCCCCCCCCCCCCCCCCCCCAACATCATAATGGACATTATAACACTCTTCATTCTGATCAGTCCTATCGTCTAGGATGACACTCAGTGGCGCACTGCATAGAGGCCTGATAACGCTTCTATACACGGTCTTCAAGACCAAAAAAAACACAAATTAAACTCAAAGTGAAATTCCACCGAAAATTCCCTAGGCCGAGCTATCACACTTCACTTGTACCTTGGTGTTTGGCATATGATAACATAATAATTAAATGAGTTTTCATTTTTCAAAATGATGTCTCCCTTATCATGGAAATATTTAACATTGAATTTGAAAGAGTCTATAGACGCTTTTAATTGTATTCACGAGTATCCGAATTAGGATACTCAATCGTCCATTGTATTCGAATCCGCATACTTTAATCGAACGATCTGGAAAAAATTATCAATTGATTTTTTATTTTCGCTCGGTAAACATTATTCCTTTTCTTTGAAAATGTCACATATCATTCTAAGAATCTTGCAATGTAATTGGTATACTTTTTGAGGAAAATATAAATGCAACTGGATCTGTTTAACACTATACAGGTCCTGTGGAACATGCCTAGCAGTGCGCGCCGGAAGCAGTGTTTTGATTGGGGGGGGGGGGGCAAAACCCCAAGACGGGGGGCTCACAATTTGAGTGTGTAGGGGCTCATGCCCAAACCACACTCTGGATTGCAACTTTGAGCAAGATGTAAGAGTGA